>JAOTAV010071389.1:0-38585 GCA_026546445.1 Cyclargus thomasi | reverse complement strand
CATTCGAGAGGGTGCAGGTTCGAACCCCGGTGGAGGCATGTACCAATGAGACATTTTCCGATCTCAAGTACATAATACTGATGCTCATTGCCGTGGGAAAGCCATACTTCGGCACGAATGGGTCGGCTCGACCGGAGTGATACCACGGCCTCTCAGAAAACTGGCGTGAAACGGTGTTGTGGCCCAACTTCCCCAATCCCTTGTCCCTATTCCCATTTCCTATTCCTTCATAAAGGCCGGCAACGCACTTGCGACTCTTTAAATGTCGCGAGTGTCCATGGGTGACGCCAGTTGCTTTCCATCAGGTAACTTGTCTGCTCGCTTGCCTCCTAAATTTCATAAAAATCGTTAATTTAACACCGCAACCTATTTTCAAACTGCGTATTTGTACAGACAAATGAAATCAAATTATTTATACTATCAAATACTACAGCTAAATTATAATGCATAACTGTTGTTGCTGTGTTTTTTTTTCTTTGTATAAAAGCGACAAAAATGTTTTTGCCAAAAGAAAAGTCAAATCATGCCCTTACGCAATACTGAAGTATTATTATTCGCCAATTTGTACTTAATTCTTAAGCACAAATTGACAAATATGGGGCAGTCAGTTCAGCTGAAAATAATCAAGTAGACCAGCTGCAGCCGGCTCCGACCATGACGTACGAAATTAAACCCACAACGGCTCAAGCTCAACTTAAATGCCGTTTTGGACGTTACCATGTAATACATTGCGTAGTAAGGTGTGGCAGAGATAGTTTCAATGGTTCTCCTTGATGAGTTTAGATTGGTACATTCATTTAGACTCACAAATCTGCATTTGTACGATGGTTCTAGCCCCTTTAACCCAATATTGGCTAAATTTATTGTCATAAGTTTGAAACGATATACTCTTTAAAAAGGCAGGTTAAAATTACCCCGAAAAGAGGTCAGACACAGCATTGACCCAGACTAGTGTTCGGAACGTTTAACTTCCTCAAAAGTATTGGTGCATCGTAAATTGTACAAATATTGTTTTCAAACTGCAAGTTTAGTATGAAATTCATACTGAAATACACCACTTAACTTTTACATAAAGAGAGTTGTTTCAGCACTTAAAAGATTATAGATGTTTGGAGTCAAACGAGCATTACATGAAACTAAAACTACAAATATAAAAAAAAAATGATCACAAAAATATTCCACTCTAATCTATGGATGGCGTTACGTAAATAAAAGGTTAAACTATTTAAAAAATGTAATACCGCGTAGCATAACGTAGCGTTAATTACGTATCACGTAGCATATCGTAGCGTAGCTACATAGTGCGTAGCATCACGTAGAAAGGCCGTAGCGCTAACTACGAAACGCGTAGCATCACGTAGCAATTCGCGTTAACTACGTAGCGCACAGCATAACGCAGCATTAACTACATTACATGTAGCGACGGCATCACGAAATATAAAAGTGCGAACGTCCGTCTGTATTTAAGTTTAGGTTTTTTATACTTTTGGAATTTTTTAAAATATTATATCAAGACCGGCCACGTACGAGTTGGACTTGCGTACGAAGGGTTCCGTACCAGTACAAAGCAAAAAATTGGGAAAACATATTTTTTAATGCTAACCAGCTATAACAGACCGCGTAGTACAACCGATATCACGATGAACGCTTGCACGAAAAAACTGGCAAAAAACACGTTTATTTTTTAAGAGCTATTAAACTTTTATTTTGTTCTTAGTATTTATTAGTTTTTTGGTATAGCAGCAAAAGAAATACATATTCTGTCAAAATTTTAACTCTTTAACTATGACTGTTACAGCCTGGAGACAGACAGACGGACATGCAGAAGAGAGATATTATGATAATAGGGTCCTATTTTTAACCTTTGGGCAAGGAACCCGAAAAACCAACAATACAAAAATGATCAAATGTGATCAACATCTACATTAACATTAAAGGAGTGAACAAACTGTGACGGGGCATATCGCATTTTCATACAAATTTTAAGATTGAGATCGCGCTTTCATCTTTTATTTTTCTTTTACTATTCCTTCTTCTATAAGCTCTCTATTATCTGTTTACATACCCATTGCCAATGGGCTCTGTGTTTTTCATTTTAAGACACTGGCAAAAACCTATTTACTATTACTTAAATAATTAATTTGCAAATAATCATTTTTTGTTAAAAGAAATATTTTATACTAGTTCTTACAAACAAATTATACAAATGTTTTAAAAAGCAACTTTATTTTTATCCTTTTTAAGGCAAAATCACATCACAAAAGTGCTTAATCATTTTGTTTCCGATATTGGGAATATTCAGATAATAGTGTTTTTTTAACCTTTTTTATCAATCTGTCACGTTTTTAATATTTTGGCGCTTGGATCATTCCAAGCGCCAAAATATAATGCTAGGTGTTACATATTGTAATTTTTTTTGTTATAACTTACAAATATTTAGTATATTTTACAGATTATATCCACCTATTATTTCGTTCTTCCTCTTAATAATTTTAACTGTGCAACTATCCTTCACTATGTTTTCTGTAGAACAGTACATTTTGAGTTGTTTCCTGTGTTCGATGGCCAAATAAAGCTCAATCTCGCACTAACTACAGTAATAGCAAGCCAGTTTTAGTATCATACGTCTTGAGAGAGTCATCGAAGTACACTCCCGCCGTTACCGTCTGACGATGAGTCACACTTTTAGGCAAATCCGCCAACTCCTGAACGAGATCAATGGGCAACGCGTAGCTTGTTGACCTGTCGATGTCGACGATGACCGCACCAGTTAATGTCATTTCATATTCGATCTCCAATTCGAAGGCTCTCTTGCTGGCCGTAAGCACCACTGTGACCGCCCTTCCCGGTTCCAGTTCGATCTCTACTCCACTCGACGATCCCAAAGATATCATTTCAGACACCTCCCCGGCTAGTGCCCAAATACTGTTATTGCGTTTTTCAATTGTATCCACATTGGATCCGCCAAGCGTTATTCCAAATATATCCAAACTTAAATCAAATCCGCTGTCATGGCTCGTCATCGTCTCGAATTCTGTCGTATTCTCCCACGAGCTTGAAAAGGTATTCTCTACGGTCTGAGATAGAGCTGCGTTCACTTTAATTTTTTGTGCTGACGAATTTTCAAAGTTCTTCGTTAAGAGATGAATAATTTTGAACTGATCGCTTTTTATTTTCGTTGATTTCACTGTAAAGATTGTTGAAACTTCATCGACTTTACCCTTTTGGTATTGACCAGAACTTGCTGTCGGATTTTTAAAGTATACATATTGCGGATATTTATCAAATATTCCTTCTACTGCACTTTTCACTATTTTATCACTAAGTCCGAAAGCATCTATATATTTTTGAGTTATTACTTTTTTGTTGTGGCCGCGGCAATCGATATTTATTTTTCTATTTTCATCAAGATTAACATCAATTAGGATGGTACCTTTGGCTGCTTTTAGTACAATGAGAAACATTAGTAACTTCATATTGCAGTTCTTACTTAAGTTGTAAAACGTCTGCTATTATTGTAGTCACTAACTAAAGTGATTATTATCAGTCGAGCCAAATATTGACCTCATTATCTGCCATATTACCCACACGATGATGTCACCGACGCGCCGCCGAAATTTATTTTTCTTCGTGAACTTCTTACGTTTAAATTGCGACGTTAACAAAAATTTTAAGTTTTTGGATGCACGTGGATTTATGGATACTAAGTTCGTGTAGTTTATCTTAGAAGGCGTTAGTAGTACAATATTATTTTTAATTATTTTTTTTACTTTATAACTTTTTAATTTTTAAACACACCTACATAAGTATTCAAATCACTATGCGAAATCCCAAACCTAAAGCTCTCATAATTTTTAGTATTTTCTCTTTTAGTATTTTCTGTAAAATGTATCACAAACATGTACTGGGAGTAGGATACAGAGAGCTCACTTCGCTCGCCCAATTATATAATACGATAAATTTTATCCTTTCCCGGAATCAGCAAAGCAAATTTCATCAAAATCGACTCAGACGTTAAGTGAGGGTACGTAACTGACAGACATACTTTTATAACCCACAGTTCCATAATGAATGATATTATTATTCACCTTTTTTATTTAAAATTTTGGTATATTTGATTAATGAAAAAATTATTATGAAGTAAAAAATCCTAAAAGTAGCGACACAACTTTTACTTATACTTTGACTACCACAGGCGTACTAATTATTGAGGTAGTCAATTATTTAAATTTCACTGCTATAAAATATTCTGTACGGCCCAATCATACCACAAAAGTAGCATTTAATTGTAATTGAAACATTAAAAGGGAAATTTGGCGCGGATCAGTGAGGCGCCCTCGTAAACATTCTAAACGTAAAAATTTATGGCGGTCTGTATGGAATTCCCTTACGGTTTATTAGTGTCATAAAATTTCTAGATATATGTAGAGTCTCAGTTTTTTATATTCGCTTTATTACCATTTTTAATAAAGGCACAAATAGGTTAAGCGTTTCGACAACACCTACCCGAGAGTTACGGCTCAACTTTATGATTTGTTGTTGCGAGGAGGAAGAATTCTTTGCACTGGCAGTTCATTCAACTTAACTCTGTTTTAGGATGTATTTTGACTATTTTTTCTGTAATTGTATTTAATTATTTCGTATTAATTAGTTCGTATGAAGTCTGACATGTACTTACATGTCAGACTTCATACTGTCATGTGTAGGTATTATGAACTAGACATTTGATAAATTCTATAACCAATAATATAAAATAGGGGATGATTGGTGTGATTGATTGATGATTTGTGAATGGTTTGTATGAGAATGCGCGGATTTCACAATCTTATTGCGGTAGCAGTTACTAGAAAAAGCTAGTATTATTATACCGAAAGCTAGTAATGTTACACCGAAAGTAAGATAGTAGGAAAACATGTTAAATTTATTTTCATAAAATAATATTAAGATTGCAACTATTGGCATGCCAGTTATTTATCCCATCATTTCTTTGTCAATTTCTACATCTGTCCACACATTTTACCCAAATCAATATTGATGTAATATAAATTTAAAAATAGCGTAGCGTAACAAATTTTTGTAATATGTTTTTACAGGCGCATATATACTACACATACAGTGTAATTAAACTAATTATCTACATTACGTCGCAGCGAGAGCTCGCGGTGTTTCACCAACACAACATAATAAATATTAAAACTTTTGCCAGACCCGCTCGAGTGCTAGACAAATCATCAGGTAACATTAAATTAAGTCCAAATTATCCTAAATTGTGTATACGAGTAACTTTTGTACGTTTTCATACTGTACTACAAATTTTACGTTTATTTCGGTCATATGAAACTTTTAATAACTTTTTATCATAAAGTTTATTATTGTTATTATATAACTTCGCGAATATGTAGTATGTTAAATAATGACCTAGGATAAAATCATGACAAAACCTCATACAGGACTTAATTATATACAGAAAAACACTCAACACCTAAAAGTATGAAATATGAAGTGATAAATTAAATCAATGTAATTATTCCCCCTTCTTATGTTTTTATTATAATAATTTATAGAAATTAATAATATTATGGACGCTAACATTTATTCTTGGAAACATTTACTTCAATTTTATAATTTCTTTACGCAAATTATTCCACATAACACCGAAGCTCTCGTCTGTTAAAAACTATGAGGATTTAAGAGTTCTGTACAATACCTTAAGATCAAGAGTACACTGATGTTCAAAACGTTACTTTTTGATAGCATAGTCAAATCCTTTAGAAAAAGTCAAAATCATAATATTATGTGTTTAAATACTTTTTAAGGTGTTCACTCGATTTGTCATAGATAGCCTTATCAGAGCAACATTGCCATAGACATGGTACCAAACTGCAAGTATTTCAAATACAATGACAAACGAATTTTAAAAAGTACTTCCACAATCGGTAGAGTTATCCCGTAACAAACATAAATAAACTTAATGAAAACCACTTCGACCATGCCAACAAATACAATGTTACAGTTGACAAAATAGATTACTTTTAAATTAGTGAACCTTTAAAATCATAAAAACACAAAACTCTTTTTATATTTCACAATTTTATCGATTCCAGAAACTAATTATACTTCCAAGGAAAGCAGTAAAAGATACTCAGGGGGCTTTTACAGGAGACACTAAGGTGAAATATATCTTTAGGGTTTTCCAGGAAGATTCCGAATATGGACATATTTATAACTGATTCTCATTTTCATAATCGCTACGATAAATAATTCAAATGGGACGAATTTGTTAGGGTCAATGGATACTATCTTCCACCAACGTAAAAATTGTAAATATTTAAATATGTACACATTTAAATAATTGTTATATACTTACTTTAAATATACCTACTTATATACTGAAGTATATAAACAATGTTGGTAATTTTCGGCGGAATGCCATATAATTACGATACTTCGGGACGAAATGAGCCGTATGCGATAAAATGATCCTATAGCCTTCACATTATTGGACGGACAGCGGGCGCGTACTAATGAGGGGAGCAGACGAAGTGACACCGACTCGCTTCATTAATAACACCCAGCCTCATCAAAAGGCCACAATCACTGGCCAAATCTGCAGAAGACCGATCAGCCGAAAAGATTCTTACAATAGAACTGAATCGCTTTCATTTATTCGCAAAGAAAACGTGCGGCTAGATTGAAACGTTGAATTTTTACTTATTTCTGCTTGATTGTGTCAGAAGGTTTCTTGTTCAACTTAGTCAAAATGAAATGACCACCCATCATTGAAGTTTATAATTAAAGGTCTACATATTACTTATCCTACAATTATTACTTATAAATCATATACCTAATTGTCAAACAAGAAAATAAGCTAAATTGTTTTGTTAATAGCAGATTGTAAGCTATGTTTTTAGCAATTTTTATTTAACATACAACATACACATTTTTATTTAACATACAAACCATATGTAAAAACAGTCAAGCCTTCCCTACACAGGCACGCTATTATCGGCTTATAATATCGCATGCGTTATTGCGATAGATATTTTTGGTACATATTCTATTAGGAGTACCCCGTGGCACTCCTAATAAAAAAAAATTGCGTAATTATCACATGTGTAACTCCATGAGTAACACTGATGCGGTCAACGATACAAACGCCATGTGATAATAATTGGAATGCATTATCGCACAAACACATGACGCGATGTTATCGATCGATAATAAGGCTTAGACCTTTTTACGGACAATCGCATGGTCTATTATAAACTACTAGATGATGCCCGCGACTCCGTTGCGCCATAATTTCTCTGTTATATCACAAAAACATTTTTCCCAATGTCCTTCCCCGGGACTGAAAGTAACTCCACACCAAAATCAGCTAAATCGGTTCAGCCGTTTGAGTGTGAAAAGGTATTAGATAGACAGTTTTGTATTTACACACTTTTTACAATAGTAGTAGTAGTATTTATATTCTAAGATATATGAATTAAATCTTTCATTAAATTTTTAGATCAGATCGTACCACGGAATCATGTTCTCCTACCTTTAGCCCCCATTTTCACCCCCTTAGAAGACGAATTTTGAAGAATACGGAGAACACTGCCCCTAAATTCAATATTTCTACGATCAGTGTACGTTGATCCCTAAATGCATATAGTTCAGGACAAAGGATTTCATATATAATATAGATATAGATTAATTAATGATGCGTCACAATCACATAAACACTACTTTTATTTGTGTTTTACCACTCAGCTTAAAACTTTTTTCCATCGATCTAAAACGTGAAAAACGTAAAATAAATTGCGGTTTTCAGGCCCGTAATGGCGTTAAAAGATACAAAAAGTATTTGAATTAACTGTGCAATATTAAAAGCGGAGGCTTTACAAAGCAGCCGTAAACTAGGAGTTTGTGGCACTTAGCCGTTTATTTATTAACATGGGAGTCGGTATTTTCGCCGGCCGAGATACATTTCAACAAACTCATAATTTAAGCCGTCCACAATTTTGAATTCTTTAAATATTTACTTACTTTTCACTGTTTTGATCAATCGTACACATCTTGTTGGACTTGCCGCAGGGTTCACCAGTCAATTTTAATGCCTCCTAGGCCTGGGATTCTTCTTTTACTGTTGTATTATATTATAATATAGAAAATTTCTTTGTATTGCTTTAGACTTCGACTTAAATCTTTATTGTATACCACTCCGTTGCTTCATTGTTTATTAACCCAGTGATAGTGCAATTTTTAAGTTGTTTTGTTTTCAAAGTTATTATTCTTAACAGTATTTTCATTTTTTATGATATTTAGGCTCAAGCGAGCAGACGGATTACCTGATAGAAAGCAACCGCCGTCGCCTATGGTCACTCGTGACATCCGAGTGCGTTGCCGGCCTTTATGAGGGAGGTAACCTGTCTACTCGCTTGCCCCCCAAATATTATAAAAAATAATAGGAAATGGGAGTATGGATTAAGGGAAGTTGGGCGACCGGTCAACTCTCTCGCTAAACAAAACACAGCACAGCCACGTCTGTTGTATCACTCCGATCGAACCGGCCCATTCGTGCCGAAGCATGGTTCTCCCACGGCAATGAGTATTCGTATTATGTACTTGAAATCGAAAAATGTCTCATTGGGTTTAAACCTGCACCCTTCCGAGTCCGAACCAAAGGTCCCTTACCCATTAGGCTACGGACGCTCTGAATTTTTCAATTACAAATTTATTAAAAAGTATTAGCGAATTCCCCTATTCGCTTAATGCTATCTTCATTATTTAACTAACGTTATCGACTACAGACATCGGTGGCTACTGGCTATTGAATAAACATACTTTCCAACAAGATTGAAGTAAATTATTCAGTTGCACGAAATTAAAGCTTTTAAATATAAACAAAGCATAAAAGGGCATCAATAGAATCACTTAGGGTATTCAGAAAATGTCGTTTCATAAATATTTGCACGAAGCGATTGGCGCGGCTCTCCGCGACCGAGAGCCGCGCGCCAACTGTGGCCGGATTCATTTTTTGTGTTTATTTGTACGAATATTTTGGCGGCCCCGTTCAAAAGTCACCCAGTTTTATCTAGAAAAAGCTTTTGAGCTTTCGAAATCTATTTTGCGGTTCAATAAAGATTTTAACAGGCGGCTGAGGTCTTATTGTTTCTTGTTTGATATACCACACAAAACTCCATCGACGATCGATCCCCTACAAAGCGAGTTAAACTTTAAACGGTTTGAAATTCTAATTAATTAATTACAATAGTTTTAGTAATGAAGAGGAAGCCAGTAAGTCAGTTCTTGTCAAATAATCTCGTCTTTTGATTAAAATGAACCTTCTGTTTTACCCGACTACTGCGAAGCCAAAGAGAAGAATAATTATTTTAACATTTCTATTAAAAAAAAGAGTTCCTTATATTAGCTAAATTGATTAAACTTTTATGAGAGGTCAGTTTGTCTAAATGATCCATCCATACTAACGTTATAAATGTCTGCCTGTCTGTGTTACCTCTTCTCGCCCAAACCATTGAATAGATTTTGCTGAAATTTAATGTGAAGATACTTTGAGTCTCGGGAAAGGACATCTAGTTCAGAAAAGAATAATTTTTATCTGAAAAAAATTTACGGTTTCCACGCGACTGACAGATTTTGGCGCAATGGGGTAAGTCAGATAAGAACGCCAGATTTAATTTTACTACATTTTACTATACTTTTATTTTAATTTTGTAATTTTTAGAAAATATATTTTCAAAACACATTAAATTATATTTTCATTTTATTTTACTACATTCGATTATTACAGGATAAAATATCAGACACAAAAAAATAGATGCTTATTTATGTCGTTTATATATAATATTTAGTTTTTTATGATCCAAGCCAACGATCTTAGAAATTTCGGCAGCAGTCACGTCAGAATATTTCGGACGCACTCAAAAATGCAAAAAAAACTATTTCCGTCATTTAAAACTGACGGAAACTTTTAATTTCCGAAATTCCTAAGATCATTGATCTGGATCATAAAAAAAACTAAATATTATGTATAAAGTAAAATTTATACAATAATATTGTTTTTAAAATGAATAAGTCATAGTCTTATGCAGTTTTATCCTCCAACATTATTTATAAATGAATTAGGAGTTTGTCTATCATACATTATTCATACGTTTACCGATGCACCTGTTGCAGACTCTCGCTAAATAAAAACAAACTAATGAGTTACCAGAAACTAAATAGCAAATTACCACGTACTTAATATTCAAGCAATAATAAAAATCAATAATATTTCCGATACTGATGATTATTTTTATTGGTAGTATTTATTTATTGACTCTACTTAATTTATTAAATTTACTCGCTATTTTTTTAATATTTAGTATTTGCATAAGTTAAAGCTTCGGCCAAACCTGCGCGTCCGCAATGAGGGATGCGGGACACGGTGCGGGAGCGTTTGCAACGCGGGACTTACGTACACACCTGTGCGACTGCGGAGTAAACAGCTTACTTCATATTTTGTTAGAACAGTCACTCATAGACTAAGAGCTGGTATCAAAAAGAAGTTTTCCATAAATATGTCCGAGAATCTCAAAGTTAAGTGATAAAAAATCCTGTTTTGAAATTTTAAGTTGCCCCAAATACATTTTTCATAGTTTGCAATCCACTCTCGCAAACTATTTCTGCACACACCTCTCAATGTTAAATCCCCACTAAATCATCTGGCTTATCATTTTTTCTATTCCTTAAATATTCGACTACAACATATGAAAAATACATATTGCTTCAAATAAATTTTTTTAATTTTAGGCAAGATGTATCAGCCAGGTGCCGAGTGCCGAATATTTGCGGTTTTGTAGTATTGTGTAGTGACAAAATAAAAATATTCCTATAAGGAGTAAGATAGCTTTCTTATTCGTACACGTCTCTGACACTAGATGCGTGTGTCTCGTACTGACGCAGCTCTCCCGCGTTGTGGTCGCACACGTATTCAAGGTGCCATTGATTAACATGAACAGCGTCCGCCGTGCAGCAGATGCTCCCGCATCGTAGTCGT
This sequence comes from Cyclargus thomasi, assembly GCA_026546445.1. NCBI lineage: Eukaryota > Metazoa > Arthropoda > Insecta > Lepidoptera > Lycaenidae > Cyclargus > Cyclargus thomasi. The sequence continues at coordinate 27,541 of JAOTAV010071389.1, read as the reverse complement.
ATTGATTGCATAGATTTGGCCGAAGCTTAAAGTTCAAATACCTTATGATTATATTTCAACTTAATATCTAAATGTTAAACAGTATATGATTTAAATTAATATTGTAATATTATTAAAATCCAATAACTGATTGGAAACTCGACTTAGAAAAAACGTTTTATAATTGTACAGTTTCTACGTATACAATTGTGACAACGAGTGCCAACTTAAAACGCATGAGAAACATTGCAATACAAACGCAAAACTCAGTGCAGTTAGTGCAGCGATCACGGGCGGGCGTGTTGTACACATTTGACAACAAAAGGTGGAAATGAGAGCATAATTTCTGAGCAATTACTAGTCTGTATCATGCCGGCGGTCGTTGAAAACTATGACTATTGCAGCGCAGAGCTCGGGAAGCAACATGCCCTAATATAGCCTACTACATATTCCAGCGCTATTTGTTCTAATTGAAAAGTTCAAGCATGAAGTTCTGTTTTCGCTCTATCTCTGCCTGCACTCGTTTTTGGAGCATAGACGTGGACTGCTCGGTAAACCGCTTGTAAAATAGATTTAACTTTTAAATTAAAAGCTTTCGTTCTTCAAAAGATTCGTAAAGGTCAAGATACACAAAAGATGTTTAAAGCGTTCAATCGTAGCTTTCTTATTAATTTATTTATTTTATATTATAAATTACCTTTAGTCCATCACGCTGTACTTATTTTCTTATCTAGTTAAACAAATACTTAACAAATCTCGTACATATATCTTTTATGTTTATAACATATATGTACAGGATTTAAAGACAGATTTGCTTATAACATTTTTTTACATAAGGTCAACTGATGGGAAGCAAATGAAAGATGATTGTTGTGAGCTGTGAATACTACACAATCATACTCATCTTTGTCTAGATGAGTATGATTGTGTAGCTTTTAGAATTATTGATCTTCAGAGTAATTCGCACTGTGACACGTCAAAGGGTCCTTTTTGATTCGGAATACAATAGGGGCCTAAAAGAAAGGAAAAACCGTCGCATTATTTATACTTCTGTTTACAACAAATTCTTTGTTTTACGCCATATTAGATAACGATTTCGGATGTAATCAGTATAAAAATGATTCTGCCGTTCCTCCAAAATTAATTTACATAAAAGCCAAAATGCTACCATGTGCCTTTTATTATTACGCAAAAACGAGGTTTATTATCTTTTTATTCTTTAGAACGTCCGTGGCCTAGTGGGTAAGACCTTTGGTTCGCACTCGAGAGGGTGCAGGTGGGTTAGCCAAGATCCAAAGGTTTTGGCTTCTTTGTAGAGTCGTCAAACAAAATAATATAAGGAAATGACATAAGCGTTTGTTATGTCTCATATAAAGATAAAATTATATCTATATAACTTGAAAAAATCATAATATTTAGGAGCCAAGCGAGCAGACGGGTTACCTGATGAAAAGCAACTGCCGCCGCCCATGGACACGTAATGTCCGAAGAGTCGCAAGTAAGTTGTCGACCTTTTTGAGGGAATAAGGAATGGGAATAGGGATAGAGGATTAAGGAATTTGGGCCACCGATAAACTCACTCACTGAACGAAACACAGGACAATACCGTTATACGCCACGTTTTCTGTGAAGCCGTGGTATCACTCCGGTCGAACCAGCCCATTCGTATCGAAGCATGGCTCTCTCACGGAAAAAATATTTAAAAACAGTAATAGAATGAGAGTTACGTTTCATTAGTTTTTATTATTTGTAGTTTTGCGTATCGCAATTTTATATACGAGTAAGTTGTAGCCGCATAATCCTCTTGCTCGTTACGTACTGATTATGTTACATTTTTATGGCATCAAAATGATATCAAAGGAATTTTGAATTCCATTTTCTTTGTATTTCTATTTTAACCGCGAAATTAAAAATGTACGCTGTAACCTCACCTCGAATTCTAATTATACTCTCGACGTCTGAAACTTACAGTTCCATAATTTTAAAATTTGAGTGCTATTTTAATGTTGCTTAGAAAATACAATGGTAGTGAGGGAAATTCGTAAAATATTTCTTAAATTTTAACCGACTTCCCCAAAAGGCTATAAATCATTTATGTTTGTCTATTAATTATTTTTTCCCGTTGGGGATCTAATTTCAAAATTGTTTTGGTTTTCGATAGTGGAATATCCTCCTCCTCCAGACTCCAGATGTCAGTTAATTTTGGTTTGGTAAAATAAACAATTTTATTAAATAAATAATTGTGTACAGCTTTCTATGAAAAAAATATTTTGGTTATATATTAAAAAAAATAAATTGCTTTGGCTGTCAATTTTGGCAAAGGACAGATCAAATCATTGTTTGTGTTCAAAACATTATCTGCGATAAATAAAGTTTTCAAACCACATCTGCCATTAACGTAACTAACGCAAAAGAAATTTGTCAATTATTATTAAAATAAGAACTAACCGCTATTAGGCAAGTCAGCGAATCAGCGGTAGATGAGCGATGATGAGCGGGCGGCGGGCATCAGACCTCCGCCCTGAGCGAGCGGTAAGCGGCGCTAAACACACACTTTGTTAATTAAAACAAACAGTACTTAATGAGTTTCCCCATCCGAGTTCATTTAAGAAGTTATGTGGTTTTCGGCTACTCAAATAAATAACAGAAATTGTACGTGACTGGAATTTATATCTCCAGCTCGAATATTAAATAAACAATTTGAATATTTCGTTATCAGACGCGTTTTCATTTTAAAATGTTTTACTGGCTACGAGCTTCATTTTAGTTTTGTCTTTGTTTTAAAACGTATTTTATAAATTTGCTAATATAATTCAACTCGATCGAAACGGCTATAATAGATTTGTAATCGCTTTACAGTATACTTATATATTATAGCCTTGCCATAACCGCTGTACCGCGTCCTAGGAACGTGGGACGGAGCGAGGAACGGGTAAAATACTACAGCCGTCGACGTTGACGACCAACTGATAGAGTAGCACGGCCGGTATCCATGATAACCCTCCCCGCCGTGTGTTTAAGCTATACGACATATACGAGCTACAACATTTCGGAAATCTTTTTCAATAAAACATTAATTTAGATAGTCCTTTTAAAATGTTCCTCGTTTAAGGAAGTGCAAAATCTAATCATCCCATCGTGGATAAATCTGGAGTTTCTAAGAGAATACATCGACCATTAGCGTCGATTGGGGAGCTAAAAGCTATCCAATACGGTTATAAAACTGGGTCCCGTATTAATAAAACGAAACGGCTCCTGACTTCCAGCCATAGACCAAATGTGATAGGTTTCTACACTTCTTCTGCTATGTTAGAACACAAATCACTACATGTATGTATAAATGTAATCATTACATATTTTACAGTACAGCTTTCCCCATCTATTTTTACTCAATCTAGGCCACTAGACAGACTGGTTGTAGCATCAGAATTTTATAAAACCCGGTCGCTATTTACGTATCGGGTCCGTGAAATTAAATGATTAATTGTAACACCTTTCACAACGTCGCTCCGGTATAAAAATATTTTACAATGCTGAAATTTAAAGTAAAGCCTTTTAGAGTCGTTGCAGAAGTTATTCAGTCTTTTTGTGGCTGTACTTCACATGTACTAGATGTTGACTTACACTTTGTAACATTAAGGTTTAAATCACATTTACATCACTACCGACGCTACTTTATTTTATTTCTACAAATCGATTGTATTTCTTCTCCTTCTTTCGTTTGAAAAGGTCCAAGGTTTAAGGCTCACATTATAACAGAGCGAAATGAGATAGCGTCCCTTCGCATTTGGGTCAACAAACACAAAAACACTGAATTTTCTCCACTTGGTGGTTTTTAGAAACGTGATATGAATCGAATTTTAAGAATACATCTTAGGAATATTCTTACAATTATCACACAAAATTGAACCCCGAGCGCGACGAGATTCATGTTAGAGATCGCTGACGAGCTTAAGGTCTTGCAAATGAAGACTTTTTATATCTATGGACGCTTCACACCACGTCAGTCTGACCCCGTGCTGAGTACCCGAGGGACTTGTGTTACCGGTACCAGGCAACGGAAATATACTTAATGCTTTTATACTATATACATATTTAAGATTTTTATAATATGACACACATATTTAATACATATCCAACACCCAGAAACATTGAAAAACTTCTGCTCCAACTTACCAACTGAGCGACAGAGGTCGTCTTATTAAATAGATACGTTAGGATTTCGATTTAACGAAATCATCATTTGACCTTGCGTTTTTGTTTTGCATAGTCGTAAATAGAAGTGAAATATTTTATATCGGCGAGTGCTCGTTTCATTATTGTGATTTTTCCATTGCGATCGTCTAATCCGCAGCTGACCGTACCGACTACTGACTCATCGCTCGATGCACAATGCACACTCCACATTCCATATTCAAAAGAAATATTGTTACTATGAAATAGCTTTATTTATACTCGTTGTTATTCTTTATCATAAATTATTATTTAAAATACGAGGCAAGGTACACGATGGTTATAATTCTGTATACGTTTAGTTATGTTAATATGTTATACACATTTGAGATGTTTACTATAATACTAGCGAATCCTACAACCGTTTTCCTGTCGTATGGACTAAGACAGGACGACTTCGGTCGAAAAATTGAGATGTGACCAAAAACTTATATTCAAGTAAGATTAAACTGCATGCGGTGTGCAAAACAAATCAAGTATCGGTTTTTTATATAATATTACTTGATGCCCGCACCTTCGTTGCCCAAAATTTGTATATCACGGCAACCGTAACTTTTTCTGACATAAAAAGTATCCTTAATGTTGCCTAGACTTAATAGCTAATTAATAAAAAAGGTTAATTCGAATCCGTTCATTAGTTCAGGAGATTAGCGCGTACAAACAGATAACTTTTTTTTGTCAATATGTGTTCTATTACTGTTCCTAAGCCCCTCCATATTTATTAGTTTGTAAAAATCATGATTGTACAGACACGCCAATTTCACTATTTATTATAGAAGATGAGACGATCAATTAAGAACCTCATACAATAGCATTACTTTTTAAAACCTTGTCACAGGTGGATGTATTCTGGCTCTCTATCTGCCTGCCTAGTTTAATATCACAGAGCAACTTTTCAGATAAAAAATATTATATACAAATCGAGATTAAATTGATTACGTTTGAAATGTGAAGTCATGAACATTTCGAGGTCCCTACTCCCCTCCCTACCCCTTGTCAAACCATGTCGACGTACTTTATGGGTAGTCCCTAAAGTATGAAAAAGGTACAGTTCTCGTAAATGTATTTCCATCTTTCCCAAAACAGCCTTTCAGTCTGAAATGAAGAGAACATTATTAATAGACGAGTAATTAATTGGCCAGGTGGACCTAAATTAGCCATTATGCGAGCCGAAAAGGTTAATGAAATCGGCTCACGTGACCGACGTAATGGCCGAATCGGAATATTTTCCGGACGAAGGTACGACAGCGAAACAAACGGCGTGCCTAATTAGCACCCTCAGCCGTCTTGTAATTGAGGGATCCCTTTTGAAGCCGCCTTTATAAAAACAAATTCAATTTCACGTACACGAATACCTGTGTCCTTCTAAAACAAAAATCCGATATCGTTGTTAGTTGTTAGAACATGCGTTACCTACAACTTTAATGTAGGTAAAATATAGAAATCGTTTCTTTGTAATCGAACTACATAGTAACTTTTGACATATTATGTTGGTAGCAATGTAATAATTCCTTTGTTTCCGTATGTTGGCCACACTTTTTGCATATGGCCGTCTTGTGTGCGCTCTGTACTGATGTAGAAGTTACATACCTACTTTGATTTATAATAAAGTTAGTTTGTGCAATTAACTATTGTTTTACTTATATTTCTATATATTAAACGTTTATGATTTATTAAACGTTTAAATTATTTAAACGTTTAATAAATCATATAAACTCCACAACTGGTCGTAACATAGTACTATTAATTATTTAACATTGCAATATCTTGAAAAGTATTGACTAAGATTTAATTAAAACAAACGTTGGCGTTCGGGAAAAATAACTTCTTATTCAAAGTGTTATTTTTATAGTTTAACAGTGCCGAATAGTATTTTGCTGTCGTTGTTTTGGACGGAGAACAATTCCATTTCCGCCCTATTTATTTTTATCGCTATCGAAATCGAAAAACGGCCGAAACGATCGTTAATCGCTTATGTTAATACTCAGACTAGTAGTACCCCCGAGCCGATACTGATTTGTCGTATATTTCATTGAGCGGAAATGCAAATAGCCATCGAAATAATGAACTCAATTCGACCAAATCCGCGCAAACACACGCTGACCGATAATAAACTTCGTACAATACAGAAAAGGCCAAAGTTGCAAGGAAGTTTCGCGAAAACATTCGAGACAAAGAATTAGGTACGGAAGGAAAAACATAATTTAACAGCTTATAAAGAAGTTATGACTTTATTTATAACGACATGTCCTACTTTTATTAACATTTAAAAAGTTGTCTCTATAGAAATTCCTTTTAATTTACTGGCATCTAGACGACACTTACGGCCCCTTCTTTCCTCTCCGGATGGCTTTTGACACTCGCAACGAGAATATATACATAAAGCGGGCATCGTAAATCTTAATGCAAAGGAATCTTAAGGCAGTTAGTGTTAGTAATAATATTTAACCTGTGTATTGATCGACCTTTCCTTTGAGACAAGAAAAGGATATCAGGTTGATGTTAAATATTTTTTAACCTATTCCTGTGAAAAAGTTTACATAAAAAGTATTTATCCTCAACGTCAAACTTAAAAATGATTACCCAAAGACGTCTTACTCCTGTATACTATTATTAGTTTGTGCTATACATTAATCCGCGAACGGAAAACTTAGTATCTCTTTTTATGAAAGACGCGTATAGAAAAGCATGAAAATTTTTCCCAGTTCTAGGTGATATGGAAGAGGAGCGTGGAAACCAATATTTTAAAATATGCTTTTAATTTTGCTTTGCACTACAATATTTTGACATGACACGATAATCATAAACGAAATACTCTTTTCAGATTTTTTTAGTAAAATTTAATGGCTTGGTAACGAGACCTTTATGCCAACTTGAAGTACTCGTATGTGATTGAATTGGGAATTAATTATAGTTTTTTATAACTTATCTACAGGTGTATTTAAATATTTAGGCGACCTCTAGTTTTCTTAAGGTCTTTGGTATTTTTCATTGGAATCTACGCAGAATGACGCTACACATGCGTAAACTGTAGAAAATATTTACAAAGCATGACAAACAATTTTTCCTTTGAACTTAGAATTTCCCGAAAGATTTCCGCAAATACCAACAAATACTTTAAGTTTTATCGATAAGCTAAGTAAAGGGTTACAAATTATGAAACGAGGTAAGTTGTTGAAGCTCAAGTGTTTATTTTATGGCGATAGGTCAATCCAATGTTATTATTTGGATTTACCTCAGATCACCATGAGAAATCTTGTATAGAATCCAATTAATATGAGAAAAAATAATGTCTTTACTCATCGTCCCTTAAAATTATTTAAAATATTTTTTTTAGAATTTATTAATCTTAAAATATGTATTAAATGTGTACAAAATCAAACCCATTTATATTTAATGCTAATTTGTGTTTAATCAAATTGATTAAGTGATAAGGTATAAGAAAATATCTAAGGCTTCTCATACTAAGCGCATGACCCACGTGGATACCAGATGTATTATCAAGATATGAAATTATATTGGCAAACTAAATTCGATAACCTTCAATAACTATCTGAAAAGCATTTTATATCACACATGATCTCAGAAAATCTCATTACGTAGACATGAAAATGATAAGCGGCAGCTCCCTCGGCGGCCGGAGACTGTGGAGATAACGCATCCGACCCTTATCACTAAACGATTCTTACCGTTTGTCATAAATTTTATCACAGCGATGAACGGACACAAGTCCTTTTTTCGGTTCTTTCCCTGGGCGGCTTAATGGGCCGTAAAGAAGAGAACGAGTCCTCGGCAGTCTTTTACAGTCACCGGAACACAAATATATAATTTAGCACTTGAACATATTCCTCGGCACAACACGATTTATTTAAAAAATATATGTAAAGTCATGTACTCCGAAAAGTTTTTTGCAAAAATGTTGAAACCAAAGTTAAGCCGCAGTTTTTCCGGGGAAGACGAGTATAAAAATTTTTGCAATTCCAAGAAAGCTTGTCGTGCAATTCCTTCCTAAGTCGGCTCGAGTTTTACGTCGTGTTGTCGCGCGGCCAAATGTCAAACGTCGATCGCGGAGAGCTTGCGCGGAGCCGGAGTGGGTCTGGTCGGCCGCTCGCCTCGCGGCCAGCCGAGAACTGCGCGGGTGAGCCGGCGAGCGGCGAGGTGGTAGGCCGCCCGCCCGGCGCACGCGCCCGCCCGAGATCGATACACCCCACCCGCCCCACGAGCGCGCCCGCCACCCCCCCCCACACACGCAGCAGTCGCGACGAGTCTCGCACTTAAGACACGCTCGATTCTTTAATGTAGCCGGCTAAGATACATACGGCTAATGACGACGAAACAGAAACTGAAATGACACCGCGTCCCCGACGACGAGCCACCTTAATTAAAACGTACCGATCCCGCCGATGACGCGATGCCGCCTCGCTCGAAATCGGCATCGAGTGAACCAAGTGCAATATAAATCTAAAATAGCATACAATTTAGGAAACGACCACAGGTAAAACGACTCCGGAAAATACTATGTACCTAAACTAAACCAACAGAAATCGGCTCCTTTGAAATACTCTAATGGACTATCAAATATTTATCAACGAAACTTTTTCAATAAGCATAAACAGAGCAATAAAATATTCTTCTATTTCCGACCCTACAAGGGTCGTACAAGATTCTCGCCGGCTCTTCGGGCAGTCGAGACGTTCGAGAAATTCCGAATATTGATTGCGATTATTAAAACTGCCAAACTGAATCATGAATAGCATTCTCGTTGCAGGCTACACCTCGCCGCTCGCCTTCTGCCGCCTTCGCAGCCGGCGCGGGCGATCCTCGCAGTATTTATAATGTGATTGTGAAATAATTTCATTGTTAATTGTCACTTTGTGAACCTCTCGGGCAGCTTTTATCTTAAAATGATTTGCAGAACGTTTTCTCGTGGGGAATCGGAGAAATAAATTTAATGACAAAAATTTATCAACATTAAATTATGATTGTGGTCGCTTCGGTGAGCGCAATCACAGAAACGGAGTTAAGTGATTTTGATTAGTTTAAAAGTATTTGTCCATTATTATTTTAACTCGGACGCTCCCATTTTATTTTCGGCGAAAGTGATTAGGGACGTTAAACTTGGTTTAAACTTCTACCTGTACTCATTATGTAAACGAATATAGGTTTATAGTGTATATTATACATAGTAGGAATATGTTGAAGATATACTTATGTAAATTTTTGTGTCGTAAAGAGAATTTTACGTGTTTTATTTAAAAGTACCCTAAACTTTTTAATTTCATAAAAACTTTGTAGACGGAGTGTGTAATATATTGTAACAAGTTTTGTTAAGTATTTTTTTCATAACAATCGATTGCCCACTAGGTCGCAATACGTTTTAAGTATCTGTAAATAATACACGATATGTTTATGTAGATGCCAACCACGCTAGACACTACAAAATATCTTCCAGCGCAGTAAACGACGCCAGTCAACGATGTAAGTCAGAGAGATATCTTCTGCCCCGAACGTTCTAATGGGGTGCAGTACTTTGAATTTTATTTTCAAAGTGCAAGTAAAATGTCTGCAGCTCGAACTCGGTAGAAGTTCCATTCCACTTGACATAATAGGAGCACAATGCGGCTACAAGATTGTTCTAAAAATATCATCTACTATTATATAACAGTATCTAGATGCCGGTGACGAATTATGACGTATTACGTACGGAGGTTAAATCCATCACGTACATTCCGTATGCTATTATTTCGTAGATGATAAGCACTCGAAAAGTTCTGTTATGGAAATAATGTGCTACCGGATCACCATAATTACTACGGATAGATATGGCCGTGAAATAGGAGCTATCATATTGATTTTTATTTTTTAGTAATTTAAAGTGATTTAATACACGACAAAAAAGAACACAAGTCAATATGTGCCGCTCTGGATTGTAACTGATCCTTTATCATCAATGATATGCTTTCTCTTTTCTTAAAATAATGAAAAAGGAACATAGTCTGATATTTAACCGAGGGTTAGAATTAACCAAAACTGGCGCAAACGAGCCTATGCTGATAACGCATTCAAAACACGATATAAAAAGCCTATCATTTTGGCCCATGTTGCCTCAATATTTTGGGCACGCTTTGAAATCAATAATCAAATACACCAATGAACAAACACTGTTTTATGTTACCTCATACATTTAACTGCACTCTTTGAATTTTTCACTTTAAAACCGTTTAATACTAGATTTACATATTATCAAATGATGAAGCTGTAAGTAAAAATAAACAAAAAATAGATGTGTTTGATATTAAATAAAATTGAGATTTCAATTTCAGAATAATGAAAGTTCAGTAACCAGATAAAGAATTTCGTTGTAGCATTGGGGATGAGCTCTTTAATTTTTGAACTCTTGTTAATGTTTAATTATACAAGTTACTATATAAACGTGTTAAGTAAAGTCTAGTTTTTGAAGATACGGCGGCCAAGCTATGAAATTTATATGGACATAATTCTGTAACTCGCAAACTTTTTGGGCTTATGGACCGTTAGAGTGGCATTAAAATTTAAAATAATATTATTTGCGAAATTTCATAATACACTCTGATTGTACATTTTCATAACTCAGCAGCTATTATGAATATTAGGGTCTCCGGTTTAAAATAATAAATTAGTGGGGAGTAGTCAAATTTTGTTTAGATTTCAATTATGTTTGCTTAGTTATTATGCCTTAAAGTTTGTTTGTGGTGATTGTGCCGTCAATGATGTCTTAACTGCTGAACAGATATGGATGACATTCAGTACACAAACAAGTTGTGGGTGAAATAGGTTTATACTTCTTAAACCTTCATTAGTTTTAAATAAAATTTTTAGCATTTAAAAATAATTGACAGCACATAACTTCAGCAAGTTTCATAGTTAAATGTGCTATGCAACTTTTTCCTAGTATCAATTTCTCACTGGTCTGAAGACCACAAACATAAACACTGTGCAAAATTATGTTTGTCCGTCTTTCACTCGGCTACCGAGTAGCTTGAGGACGAATAGGCTGGAGCTTTTTTACCTGTAAAGAGTTTCCTTTCTTGTTTGGTAATGGGCACTGACTACTACATGAGGATTTTGCTTACGGCTTCTCGTTGCTTTTCTACAACATGCCAAAAAGAAGCTTCTAGAATCATCCTCTATAATGACTTTGACGTAAACTTTGTTTACCATAATGTATTAGTGTATCTGAATGATTAGTATACATCGTCCGTGGCCTAGTGGATAAGACATTTGGTTCGCACTCGAGAGGGTGCGGGTTCAAACCCCGGTTGGAGTCTTGTACCAATGATACATTTTTTCATCTCAAGTACATAATACGGATGCTCATTGGCGGGAGAGAGACATGCTTCGGCACAAATAGGCCGACTCGACCAGAGTGATACCAGGTAGTCACAGAAAATTGACGTGAAACGGCGTTGTGCCGTGTTTCGTTCAGTGAATGGCTTAACCAACTTCCCCAATCCCCTATTCTTATTCCCATTCCCTATCCCCTCGTAAAGGTCGGCAACACACTTGCGACTCTTGGGATGTCACGAGTGTCCATGGGCAACGGCAGTGGCTTTCCATCAGGTAGCCCGTCTTCTCGCTTGCCCCCTGTATGTAATAAGAAGAAACTTAATTAAATTAAGACAACAAATACCTAAAAACAATAATTACCTAGTATTTATAAGGATGACATTGTCGATTTTGATACATGCTTTCGAATAAACAAAAAAAAAACAAACGAAGCAACATAGGTAGAGTTACTGTATAGAATTTATCTAAGTCATGTACCCGATATAAATCTTCCTTCGCATTCCTCTTATAAAGAAAATTCGTAGCGTACACAATAACAATTCCAGCAACGTCGGTGTCTAGAACGAGTCACTACATGTAGAAAGCCAATCGGAGTTTATTGGCCGCTCAATCAGCCGCTGATGCCGACACGTCCCGCGCACTAACTAAACACTTACAATGCCGATATATAAACTTATATTATATTTTATTCAGTCGATGCTCGTAAACAATGTTGCGCGTGAATTTGTTTATCGTGCAGGAACCTTATATTTTTAGGGATGAAAATAGCCTATGTCCTATCCGGGACTATGGGAAAAAAGCAACTGTCAGCAAAAAGCGATTTGGACGTGAAGTGGTAACAAACAGGCAGACAGATACGGTTTCGCTTTTAAAAATTTAGTGTGAAAGTATCTATGTATTAATACGCGAGCAAAAGACTTTGTACCCCTTTTTACGAAAGACGCATAGAAGTAAAAGCACGAAACATTAGTTTAGAGTTATAGTTGATATGAAGGAGGAGCGTGGAACGTCAATGTTATTGTAAAATATATTTTAATCCTACATATTTTATATAAATAATTAAATGTATTAAAAATGTGTGTTGCGTTTTACGTAACGCACACTACAAGATTCCGATATAACAAGATAATCATACAAGAAATACTCTTTTGTTTATGGTTGAAGTCTGTTTTTTATACTTTAATGGTCTGGTAATACGAAATTAAAGCACAGACTATAATAATCGAATTGAGAATAGATTATACTTTTGAATAGCTCCTTTACATGATAGAATTAAAAATTTAAAGTCGAATTTTGACCACAGGGCGACCTCTAGTATACTTTAGTCGACTACTCAATTATCTGTGAACTCAAGTTCTTCTTTTGCTGGACTCAATCTATCTTATGTATTCTACGTCCTAAAAGTATCCCTTTTTTGTTCCATTGCTAAATTAGTTACCTCATTGGTTACTTCAAAGTATTCTTTACAATTTAAAGTAGCTTTTATCGGGTATAAGCTACTTTAAGCCTTTGCATCGCGATCCACACAATACGATTTCTATCGACTTCGCTTTCAAACATGACAAATACCTTCATAACTTATAGTAAACTTCTAAGCCGATATGTTCAATAGCTTACCCACCTGAATATTGAACACAGTGTAAAATAGAGACATGCTTTATCACGCTATGACTTAGGTACGTTCGTAATCATGCTTATCCTAATATTATAAATTGTCTTTCTTTCAGTTACCGTTTTACGCCTGAACCTCTAAACTTATTTATTTACCCCCTTTATTTATAAAATATTTAAACATTCTTTAACTTATCAAGATTTACTGTCTATTTCTGGAATATTGATTAGTTACATTGCTGTAATATTTTTATGAATAGGGTATAGGAATAATGTTTTTGTATGTCCTCAGAAAAGTTAGAAAAATCTTTATTTGTAAAATGAAACGGTTTTCGCGTGTTTAGCTAAAATCGATGAAAACTATAACCATATAACGTTGGCGTAACATTACGAATGCAATATGCATACAGTAACTTTATCCGAATCGAAAGCGTCATTTACTTTAATTAATGTTAAAGTACATACTATTTCATTAAAATTAATAACAGTTATGTGTAGAATAAATTTTTAACTTAAAGGGATTGATATTTTAGATAAAACTAGCTGTTGCTCGCGACTCCGTCCGCAAAATAACTTTTCTCTTGAAATTTTTTCTGATTTTTTTTGCTACAAGCCTTATGGAGCCTAAGACTTTTCGAACGGATGCAAAACTGTGGAAATCGGTTCGTGCGTTCTGGGGCTATACTAAAAAATAAGTCGACTTTTCCTTTCTAACAATATATCGTTAGGAACGAAAAACTGACTTATTTTATGGGCCTTATTCAGTAATTCTAAGGGCCTGTTTCTTCGCTTACAAATACGTGTTAGTCTATCCACAACTTTTTTTGACAGATTTTGTATGGAGAATCTGTCAAAAAAGTTGTGAATAGCCTATCGAAAAATTTTAAGTAACTGACCCTTTAACATAAGAATCCTTCCAAATGTGTTTTTGCAGCTTCAGAAATGAAGAAATCAGTTTATAATTACTGCTTATAATTTCTAAAACAAAAATTTATGTTAATTGTTCAGATAAACTAGTTGTAGTTGTTGCTTGTATTTATTAAGTAAACATTATTCATGTTGTTGTAGAGTCTTCTGAGTTTATTATACTAAATGACTTAACTATGAAAGCAATTACTTAAATGTTAAAGTTACTCACTTTTGAACATATTAAATAAAAAGCATCTGTATTTAATTAAATTATTACGTCACTTTTATTTACGAACATATAACTTAAGCCAATTTCAACTCACGCACACAAATTAAAATTATAATTTATACGTCTTATTTACGTAAAGAATTAGGGAATAGAGTATATTTATTTGGTATTCATGTTTATGTCTTAAGTCCATGTCGTAAGAATTATTATTGCGACAGTATTACTACACAAAAGCCTCCATCCAAGAATTGATCCGATCCACGCAATCTCGACTTAATCAGAATAGCCGTAAAAAGGATTGAAAACTGTATCTCGTTCCTTGCCATCACATTACAAAGGGCAGTGGAGATCGCCCAGCTCGTTACATGCTTCGTAGACTAGGAGTCATACAAATTAATTGTAATGAATTTTGTCTTTGTTTAACTTTACTGAAGTACAGCAAGCACGATCCCCGAGTTATGGAGTAGTTAATTATCAATCTGTAAATGTTTAGCGAACTAACGAGCACATTAATATTGATGTCTCGTTAAATTTCTATTTAAAGTTTACCATAAGTGAAAATACCTTATAAAGTTCGTCCGCTCGATATTTCAAAATGTCTATGAGTGTATCGAGTTATTCTTTATCTTATTAATTCTAAAGGGCATTCACACTTACAACATTAATATCTAAGACGCACCCTCAATTCAACCTTACGCCATAAACTGAGGGTGCAATTTGGAGTGCATCAAGGTCGTTTTTGACATCAAGGTTTGTCAAACACGACCATTTACAATATCTAAAATGCACCTTCAGTTCATGGCGTAACATTGAAAATGCATTGCGTCATCACCTTTGCGAAATGTTTGTTCCCGCCGTGTAGAACGCCCTTTAATATACTTTACAGATCTGTGTATAGACAAGTCCAATTCTTCAATGCTTCACAAATAAATTCATATAATTTTATGAATTCAGTTCTGTATTTTTATGAAATAACCAAAACCAAATATGAATTTTATACACTATACAATCTACATTATTTAAAAAATAATGGAACGAGTTCTTTGCATTATTTTTTTTTTAATCATAAGCGCATTACACTAATAATAATCTTGAAATTATAGTGTAAAGTATTTGTAACGTGTGTTAATAAAAGAACTGCGAGTGTGCAATGAGAGAACCTTTAATAAAATATTCACGTAGCGAGCGCGAGGCTCGGACAAGGCGCGGTATCAGTAACTGCCGCGGAGGTAGATGTATGGCCACTATTGTTCTTTATTTCGTTCGCACCAAAACGTTACGATCAAACTAATGCCACACGTTGAACAAAACGTATTGCCTAACAAATAACATTTATTGGAATACAGGAGAAATGTTTTAATAAGTTATACTATGAAAGTATATGTGATGGATTGAACTGTTGGTTCATGGTGGAAAATCATGTTCGTGCTTAAAGAAACACACTTTTCTTGCACTTTTTTCACTATATTTTTTAAGATTTTGCGAATGATTATGGCTTTGCGAAACCGGTAGTGCATTTATTATAAATTCGTAAAATCTAAGAAAATATTGTGAAAAAAGTATTGTTATAAGTTATTAGAAGTATGGTCTAAGTTGGTTAGTTACATTTAAATGGTCTTTCAATAAAGTTTAAAAGGTTTTTGAATTTGTTTTTGCAGTAATTAACGTGTTTAAAGGTAATTGCAAAGAACTTAAAACTGCAATACTGGGAAAAAAAGGTAACTTCAAATTTTCAAGTGCCGATCGAGTGCGACACTTTGGTTTGGGCGCATAATTTTATCATGTTTATCAAACTATATCAATGAATGATATAGGTTGCACAGATTTTATGATGAACCTTCTACAAAATAAAATTCCAATTTTAATGGTGTTTTCACCTACTTATGCGTAAAATTGTAATTGGAAAATTTATCTTAGATTTCAAAATACTACCCGAATCCACTATTTTATAGTAGACTCGGGGTAGTCGAAGAATCTACTATTTGAATTACAGGTTCCAAGTTTGAGTTAGACGCGTTCTGGCATCACGGCGCGGCGCAGGCGGGGTCGTAGAATATTATGTCAGGTTAATTATGCGGCAGCCAGCAGGTGTCTCGTTCCGCGACCAATAAACTTTATATTTCTTTCACCACCTACTTGGTGTTTCCCTTTTATTACTGCTTATAAAGTAATATTTTTCGTTGGCAGAATATTTTTATAGAATGCAATATTTACGATTGAGATTTAAGATAAGATTTTTCAACGATGCCGTGAAAGAAAATATGAAATCATAAAATTTTATTTGTATTGAGTGCTGTAATTCGTATTTGAATTTCTTTGTTAACAGTAAATTTTGATTTGTGTCGGGTATTTGAATATGTTTCTTATTATTTCATTGTTACTTCCTGTTGAGTATTCGACATATACAAGCAAAAAAGGACAGCTTTTTTAAGCCGAAATATACATATATTTATTACTAAAGTTTCAGTGGCTTCGACGACGGAAAAAAATATTATCCCGTGGGAGCATTTAATCGGAGATACACAGTACGTTTTTATTTATGTTTCATTAACGTTTTATTTATTTTTTTTAAATAAAATGCCTGCTGTGAATCCTTAGATCTTAAAGAATAAGGGCCTGTTTCTCCGCTTACTGTTAAAGTTTCTGTTTGGCTTTCCACAACTTTTTTGACATATTCTCCAAACTAAATAGACTATCTGTTAGCGGTGAAACTGGCCCAAAGACTGTATTCATAACTAAAAATATATATTTTCATAGTCAGATCAATCCTCATGTAAGTAGCACAACGTATTCAGAAGTATTTATCCTGATTTTTTTACACCTGGCGCACTTCAGAAAAGGCAATGACCCGACTAGCAGTAAGAGAATGGAACATATGCCTCTCGAGTTAGCAATTGAAACTCTTAAAATCGAGGTTGAACAATGGCGGAAGGGCTTAAAGAGGGCGATGCCTCAGCTAAACCTCTATCTAGATAAATGTAGGAGGGGACTAAACTTCTGACAATGCATCGTTTTTTTTAAACTTAACCAGGTTTTAAAAATATAGAATTAAAGACCAGTCATTTAGGGAGTGCCAGGACTACGTATTTTTATCGCGAGGATTTTTTTCCGTTAGTTCTGTAATACATTGAGTTATATGAGACTATCCGCTCTAGCGAAAACACCCGCTAAAATAGGGAATATGCATGTAAAACGAAATGTATTTAATGAAAATGATTATGATAGTGTACTAAAGATGTACAGAATGACTTTGTATGCAGCTTATAGACTTTGATCTCACAGTCAATATTAAATCACGCTTTCTGACTACTTTAAAGTTTTAACTTTGTTATTTTCAATTTTATCAAAAATCCCTTGATAATATAATAATTATACTAAACCTCAACTCTATTAAAAATACTTGACAGAAAAAAAGTAATTGATTTACATTTTTATTTAATTCCTTTTATTAGTAACTTACTTTATTACATTATATTTAAGTTACATTAAATTTACTTACAGAAAAGTAATTTATAATCGTCTCAGTGCGGCAATTAGTAGGCTATAACCTATAGTGTGCACGCTTTATACGTAAATTTCAAAAGTAAGATTCAAGATGAATAAAAGCAAAATCTATCAATATGAATGAATACTTCTATATATTCCTTAGTTTCTACTGATGTCAGAGAGAGTAGTGGAAAGAAAAAAAGGGTCATTGAAGAAATATGCCGAAGCGGACGGAAGTAGGGCTGCCCGTAATAACTAAAATAAAAGTAATATTTTTGTCAGCTCAGCATGTTTTGGATAAACGATAAAACGGATGATCAACTAGGGTCGAATAAATGGCTGCCTAATTTGGGAAACCTCGCTCGAGTTCATTATATTTTTTGTAACTACGTAATGGAAAAACTCTGAATATTACCTTAAAGGGAGACGAGTTAGTACTAATTAAAATAGTAATTAGCATAAAAAAGTTTTTGTCGACAATTATTCTAAAAAGCTTGCAAAACTTATATTACCTAAGTTAATGAAAATATTACAAAATTAGGAGACTAATGAAAGTACGCTTAAAGTTGTTAAGGAACGTCTTGATATTAATTAATTGATATTAATTATAATATAAAGCAGCAGCGAAAAAAATGATGTCTAATTGACGGACTCTTATTACTTGGTCTAAATACGTTAATTCCATGTAACTCGTGTGCTGTCGGTTCGATTTGACATAGCGCGACCAAATCACTTAGTCCTTCTTCCCTTCTACAACCATTCAACTTCCCTTATTCGATCATACCTTAAACTATTGTGCTGACATTAATTGTTATTGCTTCATACATGCGATACAATTGAAAGCGGGACGATTCGCGATTCGTCTTTACGGACAATGTAATCTTACTATTCTTTGGATTTAGTGTAATAAAGAACCTTATGTCATAAGCATAGAGGTCCTATCAGAGGTACAATAAGTCTAATCAATTTATACACGTGTCGCGCAGCAAAAGCCACATTAGCTCGGAATCGATACGCAGCATCAGATAATGCTGGAGTTAGCTGCGGAATGCGAGCTAATTTAGTGCAGCGCCATCACAGTCGACCGCCAATTTCAATTGCGAAGATCGTAAGCAAATCACTAATCACTAGTACACGATTTGAAATGTTTTTGATACAAGTTTATATTTTCGCTTCTGATTGTCTAACGTCTAAACTCTAAACTCTAAAGTTTAATTGAAAATCTTCAATTGCGTGAGATGTCTTGCAAGTGACATTAAATTCTGTCAATTCTATAAAATATATAATATATAACTTAGAAATGCAAATAAGTGTTGCGTCGTGTCATGTCACGGTGTACGTTGGGTCCTTATTATTGAATATATTATATTTTATACATAAGTCCTAAAATAATTTATTTTTTAGGACTTTCATATGAAGTTGTTTGATTCTGAATACCAAACTTGGTGTCGTGAATTACAAAATTGTTTAAAAATCTGGCAAGTGCGAGTTGGACTTGCGCACCAAGGGTTCCATAACAGTACAGAGCAAAAAAATTGGGAAAACGCATTTCTGGGAATTTAATTTTTCTAACTTTTAAGTTTGTAAATAAATGATTACAAAGTTTAAAATTTATAAAATAAAAATTTGGAAATCAAACCCGGGTCCCTTTATACTTAAGTAGCCACTCCGCCACGCCGCTGATAAAAAGCCCGTCGAACACAACTATTAGCGGACACGTCAGGTGTTGTACTACCTTTGTGTAGTTGTAGTTGTAGTCTTGTCTTTAAATATATATAAAAAAATAATGAAATGTTCCAGTAACATCGGTGTCGAGAACAAGTGGTAATATGAATTTAATCATAAACGCATAGCAATGCAAATTGCAAGACCGCTCGCCCGCGCCACCCGCACGAGGCACCCACCTCGTAATGTCACTACGCTTTCATTTCAATTAAATAAAAACTTCACCCTTTCACATTTTATACTCCACCTTGTTGGCGCTACATATCTGATCAGAACTTTTATTTAAAAAGATCTTTTATACCGCCAGTAGAGTTGTATGAGCTCGTAGACTGCGAATATCTTAGCTGATAGCCTTTTTTCTTTTACTTACTGCCACACTCACAGACAAATATTGTGTACCTAAATGTATATAAATAAAGAGTGACATACATAAATAATACAGGCAATTATTTAAGTTATTTTAAAATAAAAATGTTCTAGTAGTGAATCTAATATTATAAATCTAAATTTAAAATTCGCAAACTGCGAGGCTACGGCATAATACAAGTGTTGTTCGAGCTCAAATCGAAGCAATCTTTCAAAAGTTAAAACATCATATTACTTGTCGTACAACGAGTAATATGATGAGAAAACTGTTTGCCATCGCTCGTTGAAACAGTCGGAGTCTCGGACCGCGCGCTTCGCGCCGAGGGCCGCTCCACGCTAGCTGATATTTGCGCGTGCTTCAATGCAGCGGTATTTGCGCTGTAAACATTTACCGCTCACTACCCCACGCCCGAGCCCACCTTATCCACCTAAATCCCACCCGTTCATTTGCCTATCACCTACTGGCACTGACTTCCTCCACTCGAACCCACCAAACAATAACTATATCGTTACCATCTTGAATGTTCGAGAAGGCTTTGCTAGTCTATCTAAATACACACACTCGATATTTTATGCTGCAGGTATTTTCACGTCGTAATTTTACGTACGAATCACGACATTTATTTCTTACGCTACACTTTTAGATATAATATCTTTATTCAAATTCCTCTGCGAAATCCAGCCGACACTCGTTGTTTGTTACTCCGGGCGTTGATCATAAAACAATACTGACTGATACGTGTTAGTAGCAATATTTGAAATAACCTTTGAACCACCGTTTATATGACTAAATGTATACAGTAAACGGAGAAACAGGGTGGAAGTCACTGTTATTTATCAAAGTGTATTGTAGTGTTACCTGCAACTTGCAAATAAAATATGTTTCACACCTGCGCTGCGAGTATGTAGCGTGTTACAAAATAATCTTTTTAAAACCTCTCACAAATTCTACAGCGAACTCGTTTTCAAAAAAGCACACGACTTCGCTTCAACTAGAACATTAATAAAAGGAAATTCGAAAACAGGTTCTGTTTTACTATCCCGTCAGAGAATGTTTAAAAATATCAGTTTTCATTTTCAGTATTTTAACGACAAAGGACGAAAATTGTTCACCGTAATCATCATGGACGTAAACAAATAAATGAAAATTTACAATGCGAGTCGTGTGCGTGACATGTGACGTTTGAAAAAGAATTTTAAAACAATAAACGAAGAAATATCTACGTGCCGCTTATGTTTGTAAGCAATATGTGGAAATATGCAAACGAGCACCGCACAAAGGAGCCCCGACATACCAAGTGATGTTATTTATATCTCGATGTAACAGTCACATCTGAGAAATATTTCACGAGTGAAACAATCCTATCCCGCTTTGTGGTACGAAACGTATTAAAAATAAACCTTTTCCAATGTGAAATTTCTCCGAAACTTTTTGATTAGTGACGTTGGTGATGTTGAAAAATCCTTCGCTTTCCAAGGTTTCATTTTACAGTGTTACGTACACATTAATGTGCCTGTCATCTGTCCACTCTAAAACCACTACCACAGTAAAGGAATACAAGTGCGACACCAATCTGATCTTTGTTATGATATCGATTGCAGTAAAAACTTACCTCGCAAGAAACTTATATAACACAATGAATAAGCATACACAATATTATCCCAAATTAATTTAGATAAATATTGAAAAACTCTTTAAAAAAAAAACGATCAATGCACACATTTTCACTGCAGTTAGCTGGAGATGGAGAAGCAATCTCACGTTTCAACTTATGAGAAGTAGCAATTAACTGTGAGATAACGTCAGTCGCTCAGTCGCGGGATGTGAAACTTCAATAAGATTCACCTGGCTTTTGCGAGCTTAAGATACACTTGTGTCGGAAATAAAATCACCGTGAAAATTAACTGATGTATATCGACGACACTGGAGTTTAAAATTAATTGCTTACCTTCTTTTTGATCAGACTATATGTACGTTAGTTATTCTGGGCTTACCAACCTGCTGAATTACATAAGTCCGCCATAAACTTATGATTCAATTTCAGCTATTTCGTTAGTCGCATGTAACTTAACCTGATGAAACGAGACGTTTTCATATCAATCCTAGATATCAAATTATGCTGCAAGAACTGGGCAAAATATAAAGCATGTTCTGAGCAACATGGACTCGTAGGAAAGTTTGCGGATGATGTGATCATACACGGACAACGTTGCCGAACGAAAGTTCCGTGTGTTACACGGTACATGCTCTGCAACATGTTGCGCCTCTAGTCGTGTTAAGAACATTTCGGATAGCTGCAAGATTACGTGACATACTCGTTTTTTAAATGTCAATATAAAAGTATCAAGAAAAGTATAACTATTTACTTAAGGCTAGCTTGTTTGGTATGTACAATCAGGGAAACTGAAACAGAGCCAGATTGCGGATCTTGCTAGTAAATTGGTCGCGTTATGTCAAACCCAGCCGACATCCATACAAACACACACACTTTTACTTAAAATTTAACAAACTCATGTCACTGGGATGCATGCGCCAATATAGATCATATCATATATTATAGCATATTAGGTTCACTTGTCACAAAAAAAATTTTACTTTTACAGTGAATAATATATAATAATAACCTAAAAATATTACGACTTACTTTTACGCCCTGTACAATGTTGTGGCACTGTCTATGTAATAATTTAATTAATACGAGGGTTTATACGTATTATTGTTCAAAAGGAAACAAAATGTAATAAAAATACCATTATAAGTACGTGGAAATGTCGTAATCGAATAAACCTTTCGCGTTGCGTTCACATTTCGTCGAACTCCCCCGATTATAATGGAGTACCACATATTTTAAGATTATTTAATAACCTCGTTTAGCCAGATAAAGAATTATTTTCAATGTCAAAGCTAGTATCGTAAGTCTATTGAGACTCTATGTTAACAAACCGACATAATACAATCTAAAATCTGCAAATCATGTAATACCAAGTTTCCCGATATCAGCGTTTATTTTTCTCGATCTCCTTTCATTTACCTAAAAGACGATGATAGGAATAATTTGTCCATGAATATTAATGAAATGGGATTCGCACTCATCCCCCGCTCGCGCTTTTATTGCGTATTAATATACTTAATGGCTTCCAGATACTAGGCCATTAATCTCTGAATGTTTTAGATCAAAATATGTTAATAAAATACATAATTCACCAAAACTGACACAAAACTATATAAGGGTGCGGCCAGATTAGCGCGACCTGAATGTAACCGACTCTACGATTCGCTTGGAATTTATATATGGGATTTTATATCTATGACTAAGATATTTCAATATCCATGGGTATTAGTTTTTACAAGCTATCTTAGTATTAGAGTCGTTTTTAATAAATGCAATCTTGTGAATGTGTTTTAAATAAACAATTGAGGACATAAGTGGAAGAAACGGATCACTAACATTTTACAACCTCCGAGTATATTCTAATTTTTTCTCATAAAATTTTGACAAATCTTGTAACTTACCTATTTTATTATCTAGCTAGTGCATCTAGCTGTAAATTATACCCACATTATTTTAATTTAAATGGATTTTTCGGGTCCAAAAGCGTCTATTAACGCAAAAATTCGAGAATTTTTAAATGTTAGTTATCTGCTTTATACACTTATGTCTTTAATTAAGTCGACATTGTGAAATTTGTTGCATTTTAGTCTAGTAATATAGAGTAAGTAATACGCTTTATGAAAATATTATATCAGAGACAAAGGTGTGTGTGTTGTGTGTTTATCAATACCAATTTCACAAGGTGTCCATACATGCGAAAATTGCATGTCTATACAGTGTATAGACATTTCGTCTGATTTTCATTTTTAACCAGATTCTTTAAACATTGTACCCGAAAGATATAAAACATTTAAAAATATTCTTCTACTTAATTCGAAAACCACCTCACACCAGCGCGGCGATCCCGAGTCGCCACTGTTGCCTGCCGGCGATTGCAATTAATTTCTACGAAATTATTAAAATATCGTTTAACGAGGGTCTTTATTTCCATTTCGTAATATTCACAACAAAAACTTCTAGTCAAATTCTATAACGACATCAAGTAATTGAGCGATAATATTGAATAGGAAATACAGAAATAGAACACAAATATATCAGTGGGAGACAAAGTATTTTATTATAAGAGAAATAAAAGTCAATTCCATATACCCAGCGTAAGACAGTAGTACATTTGACAGCTGCAGAGTGCAGACGCTCGCTAACAATCTAAGCACTAATAGCGCTAATAAACTTCACGATGCCATAAGCAGTACGTTTCCGGGGTAAATCCAGCTTATAGAAATGTTAACACATGTACCTACAAATTTTATACTATATAATTTGTTGTTCGACAATAATAATACGCATTGCTACTGCAGTATTGCGCGAATTACTAAAAAGTTACTGCACTAAAGAGCTGCTGCATTCTTAATTGAAAAATAATTCAGGCTTTAAGCATTAATTACATGTTATAATAACTGACCTATTATTATTGTAGCTGAATTATTTTTATTACGCTTAAAATTAATTGTTATTATAACATTTCTTAGAAAACACATGAGGTATACAACATATGAAAATGAAGTAAATATAATCTAAATGACTACATTTGTGATGATCTTCGCTCAATAGAAATCCGATAGTCCCAAGCCACGCCGGAAGTCGTGTATTTTACAATACGTATTAAAGTATCCAACTAAAAGCTTTTAAAGGATTACGCGAAGCGAGTTCAACCCTGCGAATCTAAGTACAGTCAGAGATAAATATCAGAAGAATTCTTCCCCTTGTAAAACTTGTAGTGCCGTAGTGTCCGAATGAAGTTTCGACTTCGATATCCAATGGTTCCAAAAGTCATTTCTAGAAAACCGGAGAAAATTTATACTTTAATATTTAAATTTAATGTTATACAAGGGTCAGTTCAAACATTCAAGATTAATTTATTTAACTTAAAAATATTCTCAAATATGATTTTTTAATAAGTTCTCGTGTTCGACCAATAACCGATATTTGGTCAGACAGGAATACCCCATTTTATCCTAAAATAAAGTGTATGAGCAGATGCTTTCTCACTTTCTTTTTAAACCGGCCTAAATTTTGATACTGACTTTGAAACCAACGTTCATAATAATTTCGCTGAAAATATTATGAACGTTGAACCAAAAAACAAACATTCATAATATTTTCGCTGACACACTAACAATACACAATCAATATACCTCACCGAATCTATCAGCGACTGTACCTACTATCTACTATCTTGATATTAAACTTTATATTATGTGGCATAAAAATGTAGACACTGAAATATGTTTATCGTGAGGCCTCGGGCCTCGCTAACGCTCAGGGGCCCATTTCTCGTAGCGCAAAATTCGATTCGATCTTCAGACTGTACTCTCGATCCGTGAGTTTGGATTGTAATCGAGGTAAAATTTCGTTCTAAAATTCAGGTCTAAGTTAGACATAGTGACCACGCATAGTACATGCTATTATTCTAATATATGCGTCACGTACCACGTCTGCGCTCCATTAATAAACACCGAATAACTGCAACGCGGCGGTCGGCGGCCTCTACAGTCCACACTCAACGGTTACAGCTAACCCACTTGCTCAATTACGTATGATTTATAAATTTCTCTGAGAACACTTTAAATAAATTATTTTAAAACAGCTCTGCATTGCATCATTTAATTGCAGTAATGTAACATGTATTAAAGTGTGTATTTCGCGCGATCTCCGAATCCGAATCGGATTAAGGAGATGACGAGGATGGAACTGCGCTAAATTATGAAAAATACCTCAAACTGCATTCCTGATATTGCTAATTCTTCAGGGCTTCGGAGCAGAGTATAAGTTTTCATTATCATTTTTAATGAAATCAGAAAAGAAACGAGTCGTTACATCAGAGCAGTTACAAGAGCCTTGCCGGCAAGAATTTAAAAAAAAGTTTTTTTTAAGAATAAGCTTCTCTAATTGTGTAAGAAGTAAAAAAAGGTAAAAGCTCGTCGAAAGCCGAAACACAGCACAGCTCACAAGCGCTGTTTTACGTCGTCGGCTTTCTATGAAGCCTTGGTATTCGGTCAAGCCGGCCTATTAGTGCCGAATGAGGTTGCTTACTTCATTAACGTAATTAGCGCTTATCGAATGTTGCGCGGTGAAGTTATCGGATCCGAGCCGAATTGCGATCGTGAATCAGGGTCAAGCAGTTACTTCTCTGAACTGGTAGTAACTATACATTTTGTTTGTAGTTTCGTTTTAGAAAAAAAATAACCTTTTTTTTATAAAAAGGAAGAAAATATTCGCACGAGTGCACTAATATGATAGAGGTTTAGTAACGTTTGATCATTCATAGGAATTGACGCCTACGAGCCTCAAAGCCTAGCAGAATTCCTATGAGGACGCCGCACTGTTACAGTGTACTAGACTACACGTGCCTATATCGAACTCGTATAAAGGTGGCATTCCAATGCTCGCAGCTCGCGTCCATGAACGCCAGAAAATAAAATGCCACTTCATGAAAAAGATTATTAGGTAGTTTTGTATCGGCATTACACGATCGTGGTGATGATCGTTGATCTAAGTGTCGCGTAGATCGGAAAACTACCTTTATATGTATTATGAAACTAAAGCAGTCATAAATGCAACACTTTTAAAATATCGGTTTCAGCCATAAAGTAGCAATAAACTGGAACATAAATATATAAATTGCTTTACAAATATATCTCCTTTCTTTAGTCTATAGAACTACTGCTCTATAATAAAAGTCTAATGATGCTTAAATTATATACCGAACTTCTTACTTCCGCACTCTACAAACAAACTTTAATTTATGTTATAATTTCATATTATTTAATAAATACATACTCTAAGAAAATAATTATTGCTACCTACCGTCTTTTAATACCTTACTGAATGTAAGAAGGCCTTCGTAAATCTTTTTGTTTCCCATCCGTTACATTTCCGCTACTCTTTGAAATTGGAATAAACAAAGCCCAACAATATACCAATAAGTAAATATGGCCGCTTGGGGACAACCGCAGCGTAATAAAAAATAGACGCGGTTCGCTAGGTACTTAAAATAAATTTCATCTTCAAGGTACCACCGAAATCAACAGGGACTGTTTTGTGTTTTAACGTTTAGACAGTCGTTTTTTTTCGACTTTTCGACACAAATTTTGGAATGATGTCTGATAACGCTCGCTAACTTTAAAACAGTTAAATATTTTAATCTAATAATGTATATATTATCTTATTAACTACTGGCGGCATTTTAATACCAATTACAATTTTAAATTCGTATTATATTTTGATTGGATTGTGTGATTGGAGTAAAATAAAAAATAATTTATAGCTATTGGAACAATCTTGCTCAATAAATAGTTTATTTGGATAAGGATTAGTATTTGACGATAATATGAAAAATAAACACAGGCTAATAATTATAGTTACTTTTATTCTATGGAAAAGTGGTTATAATAGCTAAAGTTTAAATATTATTGCGTACTTTTTTGTAGGCATTATTGAGTCCTATAACTTTCCCATAGAAGTAAACTATATCTCTAACCATTTAGGCAGCGTTTGCGAGAATCGTTAACGTACGGCAGTTTTTTCGACGACTTACTCCACAATTTTTACTACCACGAAAAAT
>JAOTAV010071378.1:0-13482 GCA_026546445.1 Cyclargus thomasi | reverse complement strand
ATAATAATCGTTAATCGTGTTTTTGTTATAATATTTAGGGGGGAGCGAGCAGATTACCTGATGGAAAGCAACTGCCGTCGCCCATCAGAAGAGCCGCGAGTGAAGCGGCCTCTATGAAGGAGTCCGGAATGGAAATAGGGATAACGGATTAGGGATGTTGGGTCACCGGTAAACTCACTTACTGAACGTAACAGTTTTCTGTAAGGCCGTGGTATCACTCCGGTCGAGCCGGCCCATTCGTACCGAATCATGGCTCTCCCACGAGAAAAATCGTCAAAAATAGTTTTTAATCGCCACGATTATCGTGTAAGCATCCAACAAACGTTCGTTCGCCTTCGTCAATAAGTTGAACAAAGGCGTTCATAGACAAAGATCGGTGAGTAGCGCCTAGTTTGTTCTCTACTCGTCCTCGCCTGTCATCGTTTGTAATCGTCGATGATGTAGAGGAGTCATAATTATAGCCATTCGAGACTCACAACTTTGTGTGCGTGCGGCGGAGCTCACACGCACACATGTAAGCCTGCCTGCCTGTAAGCCGTGTAAGCCTGTAACGGACGCGCGTCCGTTTCTAGGAAGACGACTTACTTAGCTTTTATATACTCTGACAAAGTGTTGAAGTTTTTCGGCGGGCACGAGCCGAGCTAGTTCGACAGTTAAATATTGGATATCGACAGCACAATTAGGTGTTTGCGCTGAAGTAATTTCGACTTTGGGATTTTGCGCTCAAATCATGCAGTGTTTGGCTCAAAATACTCGATTCGTTCAAGCTTTTGATTATGTTAAATGGAAACTCTGTTGCATTATTAACACCAGTAGCGTTGTCGTTAATTTTAAATGTGATTTTAAGGTTGAATAATGTGTCCGGGATAGTGTCAGTATTTCTGGCTTCTTGTAGACAACTACCGTTATTTCTAAGCCATCAATCTAAGTGAATTCGTCAACAAACGTGTCAGATAACCGAGACAGTTTAAACACAGAATAGGAATATATTCCATACAGAATTTGCACTCCATATAAACTACCCGAAAGCTTTCAGACTGACGCGCTCTAATCTCTTTATGTATGATTATGATGGCATCAAAATGTCAAAAAATACTAGATGTTGGTTAACGGCATCTAAGCTTGAGGACGGCAGTAACATATTTTACATTACCGGGAAATTCCGAAAGGTAAGATAAATAAATACTATTATATTGAGTTCGCGGTAGACATGAATGAAAATTATCCAAGATTGTTCCTACTTACAAAGTATGATAAAATAATAATTTCGAGTCGAGAACATACATCCGTAAAATTCTTATTTTTGAGAGAATTCATATATTGTACGATATCATTTAGTTTTTTATTTATATTTGTGTTGTCTTCAAACGCTTTTTTTGTTTTAATTTTGACAGATATAAAAACATTAGACCTATCCACTTTCGGTCGTGTAATTAAAGTCTTACCAAGAGGCAGCCCTAGCACACGTCACAAGCCGCGCGGCTGTCGGTATCTATTTCAAACACGGCGGGAGTGCACATACTGTATGTGAATATCTCTACTGTGGTTTAAATGACAACAAAGTGCCGATTTAAATAAGTAGCGAGTTAACTTGCGCCATCGGCGAGTGTAGTTATTTTTGACGTTGGAACGGTAAAATCGAGTTAAGTTGTAAGTTGTTAATTAAGTTGGCTTAAATAGAACGCGATCCTTTTTTTGACGAGTTGAGTGCGAAGTACTACCCCTCTCGCGTTTTCCACACCCCGCCAATTTATTAAATATTAAATTTAATTAGTTTGTAGGCAGTAATTGAGCAATTTATGGACACTTATCTTGTTATCGAACCAGTAACTTATGATTACTTAACTCGCCTACGTTTGAACGTCACTTAATACTTACTACTTAATTTTTAGTGACCGTTTCGTTAACTCGCTACTGAACTTAATTAAATGTAAACCGGGCCTCAGTCTCGCTGTCTAGCTAAGCTAAGCTGAACGGAGTTGCGGGCGCCATCTACCTACTTGGATTATAAATATATGCAAAGAATTCCAGTATTTATCGCTTTTTATATCTGAGTTAACCTTTGCAACTTTTAAAACGAAAATTCCCAACTTTTTTAACTTCCCGGGCACTAAGACATACCCTTTGAGAAGGGTCTTTGTGGTTGTGGCACACTCACAGCTTATTGCGTTAGACGTTGTAATTAAATGGACTCCAACTTTTATTAAAAACTTTATTAAAGACTTTATTGTTGGTTTTGTTGTTACATTGAGTATAATGTAATGTAAATACAGAAAATTTTTAAGTACCCTTGTACTTAAAAAGTTTGTGTACGATCTGCGTGTTATTATGTTGTCGCATAAACACAGTACAGAATGTTACGAAGTCATGATACAAATCAAGGTGATTATTTTTTTAAAGATATTTAGGGGCAAGCGTGCAGACGGGTAACCTGATTGAAAGCATTCGGAAGTTACGTCGCCCATGAGCACACGTAACATCCGAAGAGTTGAAAGTGCGTTGCTTTATGAGGGAATAGGGTACGGATAATAAGGGAAAGGGTTTGTAGCTTTTATAGTCATCGTTATGAAGCACCAAGTCTTTAGAAAAATTGCCACGTTTTTTGCTAAATTACTCAACAAGTACTTTTTGTACAGCGGCATTTTAGCTTAAGGGCGGCAGTAGACGGCTGCTACTTGTGGCTAATTTTATTAATCGGGGAGCCCAAGAGGGAATTTCGGATTTACTCGAGCACGTCAGATTAAACTTGTGAAGCCTTATTATGATATGAAAATCAGATTTCTAAGTTAGTTCGGGACTTAAAACGTTATTTTTAAAGTACAGAAATGTCGTCGAAACCGTCAGATTAAGATAGAGAATGTTAAAAACATGCTAAAGATCACTTCCATTTAGAGCATTATTGATTTAAATGTAAGATAAGCCTGTAATAACATAGACCAATAAAGCCTCATATTTTCGTAACCAAGCTTTCCAGACTTCCATGATTTTATGTCACATTTAAATTTGCCTTAGGCGTTGCTATATAAAATCGTCCAATAAATGTTCGGTGTGAAGAATTTATTAAAAAAAATCATTTTTTTTAACATAAAAATCAATGTAGCGTCTTATCCCACTGCTAAAAAAATGCCCTTATTATTTTCTTCAACGTTTTACCTAATCTATAAAACGACGTCTCCACGAAACTCGAATTACTAGAAAAATAGCACTCTTATCTCCCCAGCTATATTTAAAGACTGTGTATTTCCTTCCAGCTGATCTTCATCGACCTGGCGCCGAACTTCAGCTCGTCCCTGATGGGCATCTCCAACTTCGTCGCCAACATCATCAGCATCATCGCGCCCAACGTCTGCGGCCTCATCGTCGCTGATGAGGTAACCATCATAACATCCGGCTCGACCAGAGGTATACCAAGGGCTTTCAGATAACTAGCGTGAAACAGGGCCGAGTTTCGTCCAGTAAGTAAGTTTACGGGAATCCCAAAATCTTGCACCTCATAGCCTATTCCTTCATTAAAATATTTTCCTATTTTGTAGTGGGAAAGCCATGCTTCGGCACTTATGGGCCGGCTCGAATTTAATATTTCAACAAATGCGTGTTTAAATTCCAATACAATACAAGATTTGTAATTTTAGGATGCATTTGCGTAGTAAAATTGTAGAAAATTTACAAAAATTTTTTACAGTGCATACAATAACACGCCAAGCGATTTTCGTAAACGATAATCGTTCGCCACTTCTAGGGGGGCAGGCCATCGTACGCCATCGACACCGACACCACGTCTACGCGATGGCCAGAAATGGTTCATGGCTCATTGTGAAGAGTAGCCTTTTGTGTTACTTCCGAGAATTTACTTAACTTTTAAATAAAATCCTATCTTACCGTCTAATCGGAATAAAAAGTATCGTCAATTTTTATTGCACTCATCAAGGAGTGAGCTAACTATGCCGGGACGCAGCGTGCCGGGTCTCAGCGGAAAATCCGCCTTCATTAAATTGTATGGAGACGGATACGTGTATCCCATACCTTGACGGAGCGTGCGGGTCCTCAGTGCGGATTTTTGCGCGACGGATGCAACAAGGCCCGGCAAGCCTTCAACAGTGTGACCACATTTAGTAGATTACTACTTTTTGGTACAAATGGATAACGGCTTAGTAGGTAGTCTAAAATCTTTTAGTGAAATATCATAGTTTAAAATGGATATTTTAGAATAAAATGTAATAAAACATTTTAAAAAATTAATATGAAAACAGTGTAAAGTACATAAACATTCATTTTTTTTTAGTTTTAACCACGTAGAATTTTGATAAATAAAGAAAAATCTTTAGTAGAAATTTATACACGGTTTAGTACATTTCAGTAGAAAAAGTAGAATTCAGCAACGTTTTTGGTATATCGAGTCACGAGTGATTTAAAAATGGTTACACTGATGTACCCAAAATACGTCGTGACTCATCACCTTTTTGACAGGCTGGATCTCAATCCAGCCTGTCAAAAAGGTGCCATAGCGTATTTCGCGCTGCGCTGAGCCTCGGCCCGCCCCGGCCGGCCCCGGCACGGCCCGGCACGCTCCGTCGAAGTGTGCGCGTAACTTCAGTCGGCAAAATATTATATTATATTCACAAACAATACAATCATTATCCTCTCTATACTTGTATTGATCTCTACGTCAAGATGTAGACATGAAAATACGAACGCGGAATTTCTGAATCCAGAAATACAATCCACTACATAACATCGCAATACAAAAGGAATGTTCCGTATAAAATTCCATTCTCGTTATGCAACTTTGAGGAAACACAATTCCTCTGTTTCCTCTTATTGTTCTGGTTGATTTTAATTAATTTATCAACTTTATTCTATTTCTAATTACAGTCATTTGTAATGTATTGACAGGTAATTAATTTAAATCGAGGTAACTTGATACTTTGTAAATTGTATTGTAAGAAGGCGTAAAGGTGAGCTAAGCGAGCAGACGGGTTACCTGGAGAACAGCCAATGGACACTTGTGACATCCGAAGTGTCGCAAGTGCGTTGTCGGCCTTTATGAGGGAATATGAAATGGAAATAGGGATAGGTGTATTAGGGAAGTTGGGCTACCCGTAAACTCACTCACTGAACGAAACACAACACAACGCAGTTTCAAGTCAGCTTTCTATAAGGCCGTGTTATCACTCCGATCGAGCCGGCCCACTCGTTCCGAAGTGTCCTGAATGGATCCTCCACGGCAATGAGCCGTATTATGTACTCGAGATCGGAAAATGTCTCATTGGTACACGCCTCCACCCGAGTTCGAACTGGCACCCTCTCGAGTGCGAACCAAAGGTTCTTACCCATTAGCCTGGTGACCCGTTTGCTCATTTGCCCCGGAATTTCATAAAAACTATATTTCCAAGTTCCGGCAGCTACTGCTAAATTTGATAACTTTTGACTCCAGACTGACCCTCACGAGTGGCGGAAGGTGTTCTTCCTGGCGTCCGGAATCTACGTGTGCACCAACCTGTTCTTCGTGTTGTTCACCACCTCCGACAGGCAGGCTTGGAACGAGCCGGAGGGTAAGCTTACTTCATTCCAGTCAATAAATATGTTTGAGTGAAGCAAATGAAGATTTCTAGCAATATTCCGCGAAATTAAACTTCACTTAACGGACGTTGTTCGTGGAGTCCAAATCCTGAGGGTGCTCCGGTGTTGGGGCGAAACACGCGTCGTGGTTCTTAACGTCTTCTGCGTAAAAATACGGATGTTTACTTACAGGTTCAGGTTAATTTCGCGGCAAATTGCTAAAAATCTTAATTTGCCCAGCTGAAAGCTATGGATTTCCGCAAAGTAACACCTGATTTTATTAATTGTTTGAGTGGAACGTTTTGAGTGAAAAAATCGGGACTGAGCTCGTCCCACCTGGGACATTAAATTTTGGCTTGAAAATCGGGACGTCTGGCAGCGGTTATTCGTATAGTTCTGTAAAGATTTCTGAGTCTGGTGAAAATAACATTGACGATACCAACATTTTTATTGTATACAAACATGAAATTACTTTGTCCTGTAGGCCTAACATGTACCGTCGACAAAATGTTGTCTATACGTTTTCTCGACGTTTTCCGGTTTATCTCTTCATCTCTATATCTAACATGACATACTTTTTTATCGTGTCTGTCATCAAAATTAGAGATAGTTGTGTTTTTTTTAATCTGTGCTAGTTTTGTCTACGAACCCTAACATGACAATACAATCGAATCGAGTTTTTTTGAGATTTTGACATATGATGAAATAGTTTTTACGTATTAAATAGTTTAAATCTGTGTTTTATCGTAAACGATTTTCTTAGGTAAAGAAACATGCCTTCGATGTCCCTTATTTTAATTATTTTTTGGGGGGTTTACAAGAGCGGATGGCGATGAAAGTTCAAAGAAAAAGGATAAGGGACATTTCGAGTAAGCTAATCACTAGTATCCATCTCTTAATTTAAAAAAGAGATATATATGTTAATATCGACAAAATACTCACGCTCCAGAGTGAGATAAAAGTGACATATGTCGACGGTACATCTTAGACCAGCTGATATGAAATATTATAATATTTTTAAACCAGCTGTCAAGTCAAGAGTGCCAGCCTAAAACTCTTATTTTAGTTGAATTTATTAAGAAGGATGTCTCACATTCTTTTTTTAACCGACTTCCAAATACGAGGAGGTTATATAACCCCCTCGAACATATGTTCGGCTGTAAATTTTTTTTAGTCAAAGCGTTTCGTCAACTACTAGAGTAAAACGTTAACAAGAAAACCATATAATGCTAAGTTGGCAAAAGTTTTCAACGACATCAGACCACGGTATAAAATAACTCTTAAATGCAATATCCCCATTAAAAAGTGATTGAACTAAGATAGAGAGTAGATATCAGACCAGAGACGAGACATCAGACATTTTTATAGGCACATCAAACTTTATCGTTTTTTATTTTATTTTCAGAGAAGAAAACGGAGCGGACTGACAATATTGAAAAGGATGGTGAACAGTGATCGTAATCCGTTATGACAGTCTACATATTTTGATCCAGTGATCCCACCAGCGCTGGATGGTGTAAATAGGCACTGGAATACTATTCAGTACATTTGGTGGATTGGATCACTGGGTTAAAGTTATGTAAGCTATTGGACTGAAGTGGTTATGTCATCGTAAGATTTCAAATCGCTTAAGAATATAATCTAACGGGTATATTTGTAGTAAGTCGAACAATTGTGAAATTTGATTCATTGCATTCTTACCCTATTTGAAGTCTTAGGGCGTTTGTCCAACGCACGCCGCGGGCATCGTAAATGAGTTTATTTTGGACAGATAAAATGCCACCGTATGACAGGCGACAGGTTTAATTTTGCTGTACGCCATTACAGATCGGCGACGACTGATGACGTTGGAGTAATGTCGCTAAAAAATAAAACCAGAGTACACTTACGTAATGAAACTTATAGCCTAGATCTTAAAGTAGCATTTTATCGGTCCAAAATAATTTCGTTGACGGTGACGGCGTGCGATGGACAAACCTTATAATAATTACTCATAAGTACTATCAGAGAAGCTTATTCATAACCAGATTGCGGACCTTAGTAGTCTAGGTGCGTAAATCAAATCCAGCTGCCATGGAACGACTTACATGGAATTGACATATTCTGACCAATTAATGTAGGTTCGCCAAATGGCTAGGAATAAATTTTCCAGATGGTACAATGTACAGTTACTGTGGCTGTTGGCTGTGAAGCTGAGTTCTATTTATTTTAGTACCTGATGATATTTTGTATGAAATATTTTGATAAGTAATAAATGTATTGTTTAAGTATTCGTTTATTTTCTACTAAATATAAAAATAAGTCGGGTTTTCCTTCTTGACGCTATAACTCCGGAACGCGCGAATACGGGCTTGTAAATATACGAGCTTCTAGCAAATGAAGATTTAGGAAAGTTTTCAAGAAAAAGCAGAAAAAAAAAATTCATCTTTGTTACCAAGCGGACGGAGTCGCGGGCAACAGCTAGTATTCTATGAATCCATACTGACATTATAAATGCGAAAGATTGTCTATCGGCTATAGCTATTCGCAACGTACCCGTTTAACTGAATTTAGTGAATTTGGGTTATTTAGGATTCATTTTCCCGGAAAAAGGACATGTGATCTATTTATCTAAAAAAATGTTGAGTTTCCACGCGCCAAACGAATTTTAGAGGAACGAAGTTGCAGTGTTTTTATAAACAGTCCAAAAAACCCTTTATTACGAATAAGAAACTTTTAATTTTTATCTCTAAAATGTTTTCGAGTTCATAAAAAATAATTGTCACCCAAACAAGTCAAAATTAAGTTTATTTGTTTAAAAAAAAACTATTTACAATTGAATCCGGGTGTTTGAAAAATACTACAATAAAATGGAGAACCTATATTTAGCAATATTCCGCGAAATAAACCTGAACCTGTAAGTAAATTAGTAAGTACATGGACGGGAAAATCTAGCGTACACGTCGATGTATAGAAATTTTTTTTTGAGGTGGTCAAGAGGTGCCAAACTTTGTGTCTCGACGAATAGATGATGCTTGGACAAAAAAAAGAAATGTTTAATTTTTTTTTATTTATTTAAGACAGTAACCGTAATAAATAAGAACAAAACATATAATATTTAAACAAAAACTTAATAACTATGGAACCAAAATTGTTAACTACATATTAATTTACTAAGTATCATTACATCAAAGTGCACCTTTGCAAAGGTGCACTTTGATGCAATCCAAATTGCACCCTCAGTTCATGGGGGACGATTGAAAATAGCTATACTCAATGGACACCATTTACAACATTAACATCTAAGATGCACCCTCAATTCAATCTTACGCCATGAACTGAGGGTGCAATTTGCAGTGCATCAAGGTCGTGTTTGACATCAAGGTTTGTCAAACACGACCATTTACAGCTTAAATATCTAAAATTCACCTTCAGTTCATTGCGTAAGATTGAAAATGCATTGCATCATCACCATTGCGTGATGTTTGTTCACGCCGTGTAGAACGCCCTTAAATTGTTAAATCTGTAAGATGTATATTGGAGGAAATTGAAAGAGAGTCATATGTCAATTCTATGTAAGTTGTGATCTGCCAGCTGGGTTTGACGTAACCCGACTAAATTACCTAGATAGACGATCTGTATGTCTTTCGACTTCTCTGATCGTACATAAAATGAAATTTAATCTTCTAAATACACCATCTTACGCAATTATTTTATTTTATTATAATAATAACTTATTTGTCAGTTGACAGTCCTAAGCCTGTGAAAGTATGAAGGGAAAATTTAAATTTCATAAAATATTCCTATTTTGTGATTATGTACAGTCATGATTTAATTCTACAATTGAAAAATTTAATTCTAAAGCATCAGGTTGTGAAGTACTATACAGTATGACCACAGACCAGGGTGTACGATATGCACTACGCAAACTGGGACTGGGTGAGACTGGGTAGAATAGGTATTTGGATCAAGTTCTCGCCTGGACTAAGAACGGGTATATCGACGCTGGATTAGCAATTTATCGTAACTCAAAAAAAAACAACTTTACAGGAGACGAAAGCGTTTCATTGTGTGAGCAAAATTTACGTCCGTTGAGTTATTAGTTATTAAAGTAATTGGTCTATGGTTGTTATTCATGTTTAAGGCGTAATCCAACTAAATATCAAGTTTTTAAGCCACCGCATGCGTCTATCTTTCAAAGGTCCTAATAAGCAATAATCAGATACACGTAATAAATAAAATGAGTTATCAATAATTGCCAAAATACAGGAATCATGTAGATGCAGTTATGTCCGCTCTGTGCTTGTCTTTGTCGTCGTGTAATAGGAGTACTCGGGACTCGGCCTTGAGTTCTCAGGTTCGTGCAGGCGATAGCGCAGTGTAGCCTGTATTTAGCGTCATCTATGTTGCGGTCTAAAAACTAAGCATGGTTCTTGATTCCTATTACCATAGAGGAAAAAGTTGGTAATTGTTATATGCTATGCTATTACAGTTCTTAGAATATAATATTTATACCTAATCATGAAATATATATAGAGTTAGTATCTGGTTATAGTAACAACAAGAAAAAAGATATTATAAAAGAATTTTAAAAAGCAACTCTGTTGCACCTCGGAAACCGTGCGTTTTCCACGATAAAAAGCATCCTATGGGCTATGGCCTTTCCCAGGCGGCCCAGGCCTCAAATTGTCTCCTTATCAGTAAAATAGACGGTTACTTAAATTGATAATTACTATTTTTAAGGATACTTTTTAATTTCTTCCCGTTTGGCGGAGCAGCGCCACCTAGTTTTGATTTATAAGAACACAATGATCCTAGTTAGACGTTTTAGTGTTTGTAATATGCGGTAGATGGCGCATTTGATACTAATAAAATATTAAGTTTAATAAATCATTAAAATCTATATAATCTATATAACTGTTGTACTTCTAATAACTTTATACCTTTAAAGAGGTTTGAATGCGCTAATCTCGGGTATAGACCACAAGTTACTACATTATAGCCTACATGTGGGAAAATGTCAGGTTGTTCTGTGATTGAATTGAAAATAGATTAAAGTTTTTCTATAGCTTATCTACACGATAGATTTAAAATATATTTATGGTCAAATTTCGACTACAGGGCTAACTTTAGTAAAATATAAATCGTTGAAAGATTTTTTTACAATCTGAACATCTCAATTCCTTTAAGCTCTATCTGATTTCGGAATGGACATATTGCTGCATGTGTCTTGCACCAAAAACTTTAGGTTTAACCGAATACTTTTCGAAATCTCTCCCGGAAACGAAACCCAAGGAAGCGCGAGATGGCAGCCCCGAGAGGCACAGATAATATAAACACAGGAAAAACTCTGTAGCCGCCATCGAGCATATAACCAATAGAGAAGTAATGTAAGCCATCCGTGTCCGGAACTTATCAGTGTTTCGGCACTGATAAATTAATAAACCAACTAACGCTCGCACTAAAACAGTACGCACCAACAGGAGACCTTCGTGTGCGTACTCCGATACTTCCGACCAATCAGGGCGCAGTGGCTTTGAGCGGATATTTTTCCGTACAAAACTAATAACACTTCCGCTCTTTTGGTTCTGTGCTCGACGGTAGCCGCCAACGAGGTAAATTCGATGTTTAAATCCCTTTATCACTTAATGTATTCGCACTGTATTGTTTAGTATAATATTTTAACGACCATGTGGACGAAAGTCGAGAGAAATAAGAAGATTTATGTCGTAGGTGAGTCCATAATAATATTAAAAAACTAGTGGACCCGACAGACGTTGTTCTGTCATATCTACGCACCGGAAAATACTAGTTTATAATAATTACTAGCCTTTGCCCGCGAATTCGACCGCGTAGTTTCTCTCTTCTCTCTTGAAATTTTTCATGTTTTTTTTTTGCTACAAGCCTCACGGATCCCAAGACCTTTCCAACGCATGTAAACCATGGATATATGCGTGTGCATTCTGGAGTTATAACTCCAGACGCTAAAGCGTCAGGACGGAAAACCCGACTTATTTACATGTAATAGACTAGCCGTTGCCCGCGAGTCCGTCCGCGTGGTAACTTTTCTCTTAAAACTTTTCCTGTTTTGCAAAACCGCGGAAACCGGTTCGAGCGTTCTGGAGTTAAATCGTCAGGGGGGAAAACCCGACTTTTTTTTATATAATGGATTAGTATAACAAAATTGATTCCAGCCATATACAACTTCAATCCGCGATGCTGTCACCACCTTGGCCTGAAGGTTGGGGAGACGGTGCTGGTAGAAGGTGACGCCCAGAACTGGTATTGGGGGAGGAGCCTTCACCGGGAAACCAGGGGAGCCTTCCCAAAGAACTACGTTCGGATACAACGCATCGTTGACACGTAAGTCTCATAAAGTCAAACTAGCTTTTGCCCGCGACTACGTCCGCGTGAAACACTATATATTAAAAATATCTACGGGTGCTTCACACCACGTCAGTCTGGCCCCGAGCTAAGTACCCGACGGACTTGTGTCACAGGTTACAAACACCGGAAATATATTTAATACTATTATACTATTTACACACATGCTTAACACACATCCAAGACCCAGGAACATTGAAAAACTTTTTGCTCCGTTGGCGGAATTCGAACCCGCGACCCCCGGCCTATAATTACCAACTGAGCCAGGTCGTTTATATAATGCTCTGCGCCTATCAGTCGTAGCGTGATGTTTTAGTCTATAGACTTCCACGATAAATGAACTAACCAAAACAAAAATGATTCCGACCGGTAGTTCCTGAGATTAGCGCGTTCAAACAAACATACAAACACTTAAATTATATATTATTAGTATATATGTCCAGCCGCACAGTATCCGTATTTCTGGAGGCATAAAAAGATCCTAATCGACATATCGCAAAGGATTTGATCCGCAATTTATTTTAGTACTAAATACTAAAAAATCGAAAAGTTTAGATAAAATACTTACTTTAAAATTAATTTATATTAAATTTACTGTTTTTCAAATTAGTAGTTATTTGACAGGAGAGACAAAATGAGTTGCCCTTAGCAATATTGTTTAGTGGCCTTTTTAGGTCCGCTGATCAGAAAAGTGAGGGCGCCCCGCCGGAACGCGCAGGTATTTTTTTTTCTGACGGGTTTTTATTGTTCTGGTCAGAAATATTATAATAAGAAAGGAGAACTATTTTTAGCAGATGCCTGCGTTTTATAACATTCTACCTGCACGACAAATTTAAGCCTGATCCGTCCAGTGGTTTGGGCTATTTGTTGATGGATGACTACGAGTACCTTTAGGTTCTTAAGATTTTTACAAGTTCTTCCCACAAGGGAACAAAAAAGGAGACGAATGTTTGTATGAAAATAATTCTTAACACTTAGGCTGCAGGCGAAAGCTAGTTTCATATGATATTATTGTGTAACAAAATATGTTATGTCACATCAGTGGTTTGTGTTTAGTGCGGGTAAACAAATATAGGAAGGAAAATTAATAAAATATGTATAATTTTACATTTTGATACAAAATAATTATTGACATTCGCGTTATACATATATACGAGTATAATATTCGAAATAATGAGTAGTAATTATTATATCAGTTGTCCCGTGCCCACTTCATTGGGTATTAATGTAGATGTGATTAGGGAACAACCATTATCACTTTAGTTATATTTTTAGGGAATTATAGTTTAGGGAATGAAAAATATAAAATTTTGTCAAAATCGGGGCTGTTAAAGTTTAAGAGTTATAGACTCACATCGTGACATGACAATTTTATAGACAAAATTATATAACACTAGAAGTCGCCATGCGGTCGAAATTCGACCATAAATATTAAAATCCGTAGAGGAGCTATAAAAATCATAATCTTTTTTCAATTGAATCACAGACTTCAATGTAGCATAAAGGTCTTGTGACCGGGACATAATTTTTTTTTTTTTAATTAAATTTTATTTCAAAAAA
>JAOTAV010071367.1:0-13484 GCA_026546445.1 Cyclargus thomasi | reverse complement strand
CTACCCACTAAAACTTGGCGGTGCACCTTCTCTCCGATGATGACGGAGCCGCGGGTACGACATCGCTACCGCAGCTCCACACATCACTACGGGAGCCGTAAGTATACCTACTAATAGGGACTAGAGGTCGCCCTGTTGTCGAAATTCGACCATAATTATTTGAATTCATCGTGTAGAGTAGCTATAAAGAAACTATAATTTATTATCAATTCAGTCACAGACTTCAATTTAGCGTAAAGATCTCCGTTACCGGGCAAATAAATTTTACTGAAAAAATTGTCTTCAACCCAAAACAAATATCACGAAATACTCTTTGTATTTCGTGATTATCGTGTCATGTCAAATTATAGTGCGTAGCGTTTTATTCTCTTCGATTTCCCCCTATATACAATCAGCGTAAACAAAACCAGGTTGTGGTTCTTAGTAAATTGGTCGCGTAGTATCAAACCCAGCCAACAGATCACGACCAACATGGAAACGACATATTTCGACCAAATGACGTAGGTCCGTCAAATGGCTCTCTTTCCATTTCCCCCATTATACATTTAATGGAACAACGCGATTTAATCGGAATATGACAATTCAATATCCATCTGTTGGCTGGGCTTGAAACAATGCGACCACCTCAATTAGTTCCGCAGTCTGGCTCTGTTTCAACTTCCCTGATTGTACTTCCAGGGAACGTGATGCAGAGCCAGATTCCATGTAAGTTGTGAGCCAATGGATCTCGACTTACATGGAATTGTCATATTCCGACCAAATGACGTAGATCCACAATATGGCTCCGTATAAACTCCCCTGATAGTGTATTACATACGTTATGCATTTTCCAGGGACTGCTGCCACGAGCTGCTCGGCCACATGCCGCTGCTGGCCAACCCCAGCTTTGCACAGTTCTCTCAGGAACTCGGGCTGGCGTCGCTGGGTGCCAGCGATGATGACATCGACAAGTTGGCAACGGTAAAGCCTTTTTACATGTTGCCACACAGTGCTGTGAGCGCGTCTTTGCAAGTCTATAGCAGAAGTCCTACCTAACCTAGGTAATTTGGTCTGTCAACTCCATGTAAGTCGTGATCTGACGGCTGGGTTTGACATAATCCGACCTACATAAACCCGTAATCTGGCTCAGTATCGATATCCCCATATGAAGATAATACATACGACGTTTGTCTTAATTATCGTGGACAAGCACGGGCGACACACGGCTACGGACGGTCGCCGTGTCATGTGAAAGCTCTCATTGTTGCTCACGCATTTCTACTTTACACGGCACATTTCTCCAAATTGTAGTAAGCGATTTGATAAACCAAAAAAATTATAATTAAGACTTGAAGCGATGGTAGAGCTTTTTTTAGACTTTTATTTTTAAAATCGAAATTTCAAAAACCTTTCACCTTTAGGTGCTACCGAAAATTGAAATCACCAACATCCAGACTACTTCGTATGCAAAGAATATCTTTAGAGAATCTAATTCTGTAGCTCCGGTTTCAAAGAAAGACGTGTTTTGAATAAACTTTTGGTGAAATATCAGTTTTAGTAATTTCACTATTGATATCAGTTACTTTACATGCAGCATTTGCACCAATGCACCTTGCGGCAAAAATGAAGAGGCTGAGTTGATTTTCACTGCTCGAGAAAGAGTTATTTGTATATTTAAGTATGTTTTAAGACAATGTTGTAGTATTTTAACGTACAGTCAGAGAAGTTGAAGCGGATACAGATCGTGGATTAGTAAGTAATTTGGACGGGTTATGTCAAACTCAGTGGACGGATCACGGCTTACATGGACTTGACGTATACCGACCTAATGACGTAGGACCGAGAACTGGCTCTGTTTCAATATCCTCCATGGTACCTCAAATATGTATCCCGTTCCTATATTCATTTAGCCTTTACTAATTAATTATTTTAAAGTAAATATATACCTCTAGCAATCTCGAACAATAAAGCTATCTGCTGGTATAAGAACTTCGAAGCTATTTATAATCATTGATATAGGTAATAATATAATACGAAACAATCTTATCAACGCAAAGATGTTAATGTCGAATTCAGTTTCGAATCAAATTAAATAAGATTTTTTTTTTATTTGATTTGATTCGAACTTTTTGAACGTCGAGATTACGGTGCCTACCACCGGTTCCGGAACTAACCCGGCGAGAAGAACCGGCGTAAGAAACTCGCACGGGTCCATATTTTACCAAAAAGATGGAAAATAACAATACTATGTCTTAAAAGTAATTTAATAACAATCATTGTTTTAAATACATAGGTAATTGTAAGTCAATGTAAACATTACAATTTATTGTAACTTATTTTTTTTATAAAATACAAGTGTAATTTCACTAAAATAAATACAGTTGTAACTCGATTAACCGCATTAATTGCTGCCAATAGACATTCCGATAATCGAAAATTCGAAAATCTAAAGTATAAAGAGAATTAGCTTTTGCCCGTATTTAAGTACATAGTGTTAAGACATTTAATAAAAAAATAAGACAGTTAAACGAAAATCAATTTTTATTAAGAAATAATTATGAGATACGTGTGTACGA
Source organism: Cyclargus thomasi (assembly GCA_026546445.1). Classification (NCBI taxonomy): domain Eukaryota; kingdom Metazoa; phylum Arthropoda; class Insecta; order Lepidoptera; family Lycaenidae; genus Cyclargus; species Cyclargus thomasi. The sequence continues at coordinate 10,929 of JAOTAV010071367.1, read as the reverse complement.
ATAATTTGTTTACAATATTATGTTTTATACCGGGTAATGAAAGTTTCGCCTTATACGTTAATTCTCGAAAAAATACCACTTGCAGGTACATTTATCAAATTGGTATGTTCTCAGGAGTAATTTTAAAGATTTTTTTTTAATTTGGTAAAAAAAAATATTCATAACTGAAAAATCTCTTAATAATATATATCCCTGAAAAGCGTATAATACCTTTGTTCTAATCTTCATTTGTTTTAATCGACTTGCAATATTTTCAGACACAGCTGAAACCGAGATAGTGTAATTCCGCTGTCACTTAGTTAATTAGCAAAAATTCCTAGAAGTATTTCAATTTCCATTAGATGGTTCCACTTTTAGCGTGACGCGTGACAAGCGCTCGCAGGTGACACGCAGCTGTCAGATTATTGTCACACAGTCACGTGGCGTCACGTGCAAAGTCAAGACCAAGATCAAGCCAAATGACGCTATAGTCAGTCGGCAAGTGTGTAATCACCTTAATTAAAAAAAAATCCAGATTGCAGTCCGAACTCTGAATAAAAGAAATTATCGTTTTTTTATTATATTTAAGTAATTTATAAAAACAAAACACTTCTACGTATGAAGTCGGTGGTCCAGGTGACAAAACCATATTTTCATACAAATTCAGGGAATTTTTTTGTCCCCTGGCAACTGCTTGTAAGCATATAAGAACTGTATTTTTTTCTGAAATTCTCCGTAATAATATTAGTCTATATATTAAAATAATGTGTATATGATTAGATTTAAATTAAGTATTAGTAATTATTAAATATTGCGGTTTAAACTCCTAAAGGCAGAAATTACGGTAAAGTTTATTAACCCATATACGGCAACGAACCAATTTCCTCGGTCAATCGGTTGCGCTACCAATCTAATATAAAAAGTCTGGAACAAACTAACAGTTCAACCAGGTTCAGATATCCAGCTTAAAAAACTCTCACAGATCTCGATCATCAATTTAAAAACTTCCTCCATCTTTTTCCAGCTGTACTTCTTTACCGTCGAGTTCGGTTTGTGTCGCCAAGAGGACGGCTCCTTCCGTGTCTATGGCGCTGGTCTCTTGTCGTCCGTTGCTGAGCTCCAACACGCCCTGTGCACCCCGGACAAGATTAAACGTTTCGACCCTGATGTCACTGTAAACGAGGAGTGTATTATTACATCTTACCAAAACGCGTACTACTATACGGATTCCTTTGAAGAGGCTAAGGAGAAGATGAGGTATGTCCCATTGAAAATTGCAACAAAGCCAGTCGACGGACCTGCGTTGGTTGGTTAGATGTCTATGGACAACGAGCCGTGTGGTCCGTCGGCTGGATGTAAAAAAACTTTAAAAAAATTTGTACTGCTGTCTGCCTCCGTTTCAACTTCTTTGGGATGACAAGAGTCTTTAATTCTGCGTTCATTGAAGAATGATAATAGAAAAAAATATTTGGCGCAATGAAAACAATATAACACAAAAATTTACATAAAAATATAAACTTTGTACACAAACAATAGAACAAGTCCTATAACCACATATTCTGATGGCTATCCGTGAAATTGATTTTGAGGCCTTGCTAACTTACTTGTAATAATACGAGTATGTCAAGTAAATATAAACTACATTACATCTTACAGCTAAGGTTAGAGTGAGAGGACTACGATTAATTAACACAGAGAGATAGTTAAATTTTAGTTATAAGTTAAACCATTATAGAAATAACTCTCATAAATATTTTTACATAGGAAATTTAAAAAAAACGTCCAAAGCGTGATGGACTTAAAGTAAACTTTGATGAAATGTTAACCTAATGTCTGGTTTACATGTATTAAGTAGTTAACTAAATTTTAACTTAATTTTAAGTGATTTGACTTGCCACTTGCTGGTACTACTTATCAACTACTTATCAACTTCATACGTGTAAAACAGACATTAGTGCTAATAAATTGTAATAACAGTGACGGAAAATGGATATGAGCACTAGGCCTACAGAAAACTCAAATAAATTTTAATAAAAAAGCATGCCGTGGGAGAGCTATGCTTCGGCACGAATGGGCTGGCTCGACCGGAGTGATACCACCGGCGTGAAATGGCATTATGCTGTGTTGCGTTCAGTGAGTGAGTTTACCGGTGGTCTCCTGTATTATTCCCTCATAAAGTCCGGCAACGCACTTGCGACTCTTCGGATGTTAAGAGTGTCCATGGGCGACGGCAGTTGCTTTCCATTAGGTAAACCGTCTGCTCGCTTGTCCCCTAAATAAAAGAACTAATTAGTTACATGGCTATAAGAGACTGTCATTTTCCGAAGCCTGGAGGCTTTTATTTAAAGCACTAGCACTCTCAGGTTTACTTTAGTGTTGTTTTATGATAATGAAAATGGGGGTTTATTGCTGCACTATATCTTAGGCGTCAGGCGGCTGGTCGTAAAACATTCATCGTAACTTCTGCATACCTCTACAATAAGGGTCTGTACCCACCACACGCGGTGCGGATTCGCAACGCATATTGCTGTGATTGCGAATTTCCAACGCGATGTTGATTTGTTAGGGGGTACAATTATAGTACTTGAAGAGTAGAAAGCTATCGCTCTTTAAGAACGCTCCTTGATTCCACTAAAGAAATTGAAACAGAGTTAAATTGCGGTTTTAAATTGGTCGCGTTATGTCAAACCCAGCCGGAATTCGACTGGGTTCGGAAAAACTTCACAGAGCTGTTAAGGATAACTGCTGTGTGGTTTTTTTCAAAATACATATAATGTGGGTAGGATTTTTTTGACTGTTTTCGTGGTTCATTTATTGGAATGCATAATAAATGTCGACTCGCGTTAGGACGGACGCGATGAGTCAGGACATGTATACATAGCAAAAATTTGTAAATGCGCTGACGAAAATTATCTGCCTATGAAATACATTCCAGTGATGGTGTTTCGAATTGTGACCAGTGCAGTATTTTTAAGATTCTTTAAAATTTACAGTCTTAAGATTTCTGCTCGTAACAGCAACGCAGCACAATCGCGCGATGACGGCTTTGTGTACGGATCCTTAATCTGTTTTCGTCTTGATCTTTTATATTATGAATAGGCTTTTATTAAAATTAACTTTTTCCATAAAGGATATAACGTTTTTAAGAGTTTGCAGTCACAATATTAATCAGATCCAGTAAACCATCTTTATCATCAAAATTATCAGGCATGCGAAAACGGTAGAGTGGCAATCTTATGGTACGATCAAAGAAATTAAAGAGTATGTAATTCACAAAAACCAGCCAAGTGCGATTTGGACTCGCGCACGAAGGGTTCCGTGCCTTCGAAATTTACCAGCTATTGCAGACCACGTATTGCACCCGATATCGCGATGTAAGTGTCAAGAAGCTCCATCTATTATACAAAAAAAAAATAATTCCTTCCTGACGCTACAACCTCAGAACGCATGAACCGATTTCCGCGGTTTTGCATTCGTCGTAAAGGTCTCGGGCTCCATGAGGTTTGTAGCAAAGGAAATTTTGGATTTTTTTTCAAAATGAGAAGAAGGAAAATAGGAAAAAAATATTTTTCACAGCGCCATCTCTGATACATACACTACAAACACGCCAGACGTGGTTTTTAAGCAAATTTTTTAATTCTAGTCTTAATACATATAATTCTTCTATGAGTGTGTATGTCACTGAACTTCTCTTAAACGACTGGACCGATTTTGATGAAATTTTTTTAGTATTCAAGGGGATCTGAGAATGGTTTTGATTCACAAATTTTCTCGGCAGGACAACGTCTGCGGGATCAACTAGTCTAGTATAAAAAGGAAGAAGCTGGTAAAAAATCCCAGCTTCTCTGTTATATAAGAGCCCCCCTAATACATTTTTTACCTTATTTAAACAAAACATACATTACGGATGGTTTGTACGGTATTTTAAGAGCGAATTAGTAATCACTCTTCAACCTGTACCTGTCGAACCAAGTAGGAGAATAAGATTTTAAATATCTGTACGGCTGTCCAAGCTCATACGATCATAATGGGCTTATTCCACAGGAATGAACAGATCATTAGGACCAACCCTGTGCCGGGACCATACTCCTCAGTTGGCCTATTTCAAAGGAATGAACAAGTCAATAGGACCAACCATGTGCTAAAACCATACTTCATAGTCGGCCTAGTCCAGAGTAATAAACAGATCGATAGGACCAACCGTGTGTCGATACCATACTTCATAGTCGGCCTAGTCCAGAGTAATAAACAGGTCGATAGGACCAACCATGTGTCGATACCATACTTCATAGTCGGCCTAGTTCAGAGTAATAAACAGATCGATAGGACCAACCGTGTGTCGATACCATACTTCATAGTCGGCCTAGTCCAGTGTAATAAACAGGGGGGCGATTCTCAGGATGTGAAAAAAGTTCATACTCTAATCAATTATTGAGTGTGAACTTTTTACCAGCGAAACACAGTTTGTTGTATTCTCAGCGCTTAACACTCGAAATATTTCGTGAAAAGGATGGAATATTTCGAGTGTGAGGCACTGAGAATACAACGAATTGTGTTTCGCTGGTAAAAATTTCACACTCGATATTTTATTCGAGCGTGAACTTTCTCACATCCTGAGAATTGCCCCCCAAGTCGATAGGACCAACCGTGGTTTCCTCGCGTTGTTTTCCATCACCTCCACCTAAATTATTGCTTATCTAGACGATGTTCCATTTCAATTATTTATACAATGGGTATTTTTTGCTCCAGAGCCTTCGCTGACAGCATCCAAAGGCCGTTCGGCGTCCGCTACAATCCGTACACTCAAAGCGTGGAAGTGCTGAGTAATGCGCAGAAGATTACCGCGCTGGTGAGAGAATTACGAGGTGATATATGCATCGTGTCTTCTGCGATCAAGAAGATTTCGGCCCAAGATTCTACGCTTGATGTCGAGACTATTGCCAACATGCTGCATACTGGATTACAGGTAAGTAGTCTACTAGTTATTAAGTTAATCTATCTAAGTCGGGTTTTCCTTCCTGATGCTATAACTTCAGAACGCACGAAACGATTTCACGGTTTTGCATTCGTTGAATAGGTATCGTACTCCTTGAGGTCTATAGCGAAGACAATTCAGGAAAAAAATTCAAGAAAAAATCAGGAAATCAGAGCGGACGAAGTCGCGGACAAAAGCTAGTAATTATTAGATGATGCGCGCCACTCCGTTGAGCCGAAGTTCGTTCGGGAACTTCGGCATGAAAAGTCTCCATACCAATTTACAGCAAAGTCGTTTCAGGACGTAAAGATGTACCAGACAGACATGCACACTTTCGCATATATAATATTAGTAGGTATGAAAGTGTAGTTAATAGTTCGGATTGTATTGTAATCATGAAAAGGGATTATGGAAATATGATGAACGAAATATTCAGTCAGGTAAAGCCATTTTTCCCGGAGATTCAAGAGGCGGTGCTGTTCAACGAAGCGTAAAAATATTATACGAATTATTATGAAAAAAAGAAAATACAACAAAAAAGGAATTTAACGTAACGAATTTTCCTGTTCTTTGTTAAAATGTCGTAATGTAATACATAATGTAGTAGCATTCAGAGAAATCATCAACATTACTTTAGGAGGCGTAAAACAAAATAGATTAAAGCGTAATTCGCTTCTGTACCAGCCCGGCTAAGATGAACCAACGTGATAACATCTCTCTCTCTCCCGACCTTAATCATAATTGTCGATATCGACAAAATTTATCAACGAACGCATATTATATCTCAAAATCTATACCCTAATATGTGTACGTCAAGAGACATACTCGTTCGTAGACTAAAATCGAAAAAAAAAACGGAGACGGAATAGTAATATCAAAATTTCGACAAAACTCGATTAAATGTTGTCGAGTAAAGTGTTGTCATGTAAGGGTTTATAGATAAAAAATTGCTCAGAATAAAAACAAATCACAATAATTATCTCTCATTTTGTCCAGAAAACACGAGAAAAAAAAGTATGGCATCAAAATTGGTGAAAATCTCTTAGGTGTGAAAGCGAAACAATAAATATACTAGACAGAGTTACTTTCTCATTTATAATATTAAGTACGTTATAAACTACGGGCTGTTTCATTTTTAAGATAGATACTAACTACACTATAGCTTAAGCCTATCGTGTTTAAGCTTATTCATATCCTCGAAAATGTAGCGTAGTTAGTATTTGAGATTTTTCCATTAAAATTCGCAAGTAATCTTTTTGTGTCGATGAATAATCACAAAAAATATTAGATGCTGACAATCCTACAAATGGCGGGAATTGTACATTTCAATTTTTAGCCGCTGGATTGATAAAAATGAATTTCAATATTCCTATTATTCTATTCTTATTATAAATGTGAAAGTTTGCTTGTTCAGATTTTTGTCCGTCAGTCACATAAGACTACTAATTTTGAGGAGTGTACAGATTGGTAACGAATATATTTATAAAACATTTTCACGTGACTGAAGCCAAATAAAAGCTATGTCATCCCTTTTTTTTTAATTATATTTTTAGGGTGCAAGCGAGCAAACAGGTTACCTAATAGAAAGCAACTACCGTCGCCCATGGATACTTTATGAGGGAATAGGGAATGGAAACAGGGATAGGTTGATTGGGGAAGTTGAGACACCGCTAAGCTAAACTAAACGCCGTTCAACACCACGTTTCGTTGAGGTCGTGGTATCACTCAGGTCGAGGCGGCCAATTCGCACGCAATGAGTATCCGTATTTTACTTGAGATCGGAAAATGTCTCATTGGTACAGGCCTCCACCGGGGTTCGAACCTGCACCCTCTTGAGTGCGAACCCAAGGTCGCTACCTACTAGGCCATGGACGCCCCGATACGACGCTTTCTTTCTGCCTAATCACACACTTCTTACCCTCTTCCTGAGGTTTTCTTACCGCACTCTCATAATTAATAGACTCTCTCTAATTAAATTAATTTCCTCATCTAGCCTCCGAGATTTTGAGGGGTCCTTCATTTCAGTTTCCAACTCAGTTTAAATTTAAATCACATTCTCTTTGTTATTGTTTGCCTCTCTCGGGTATCAAAAATCTGCATAGCATGTAGCTTGTTATCTAAGCTTTATTTGGGTGTATAATGGGAGAAATTGAAAGAGAGCCAGTTGACGGACCTACGTCTTTTGATCGTAAATTACATGACGTAAGTTGTGATCTGTCGGATGAGTTTGTCATAACCCGACCAAATAACTTAGATCTACGATCCGTATCTGTTTCAAATTTTCTGATTGTACATAGTTGAGCAGAGACTATTTATAATAATTTATTATAAATGAGAAAGTGTGCTTATTTGTTTTTTTTACGCCTTTACTGCCTACATTAGAGCGTTCGTAGCCTAGTGGGTAAGACCTTTATTTCGCACTCGAGAAGGTGCAGGTTCGAACCGAATCTCAAGTAAATAATACGGATGCTCATTGCTGTGGGAGAGCCATGCTTTGGCACAAACAGGCCGGCTCTACCGGAGTGATACCACGGCCTCACAGAAAACTGGTTTGAAACGGCGTTGTGCTGTGTTTCGTTCAGTGAGTTTACCGGTGGTCCAATTTCCCTAATCCCTCATTCCTATTCTCATTCCTTATTCCCTCATAACCGCCGGCATCGCACTTACGACTCTTCGGATGTACGAGTGTACGGGCGGCGGTAGTTGCTTTCCATCAGGTAACCCGTCTGCTCGCTTGCCCCCCAAATATCATAAAAAAAACTAACCAACCAATCGACATGATTTTGAATTGTATAAATACTATATTAAGTTGATGTTGAAATGTTTGCCGGATAATCTCCGAAGTTAATGAACCGATTTCAATAAATGTTCTACTATTATAACGCTACAATATCGGGGTTTATGAAGGCATATTTTTATTTTGAAATAAGTAACAAGCGCTCAATGAAGTGGACACGGGACAGCTATCTGTAAAATAGTTCGAACAATAGAATAACACGTGAAATAACTTTCCGTCCAGATGATATAATTTAACCTCCGCTTTAATTTTGTCTACCAACCTCAGAGCATTTGTGGCGGACGCATATCTGTCAGAAACGATTGAGTCGAACACGAAGAAAGAAACGAATTTCAGGCCGTCAAAGAGACTATTTCGGGCCACTTTATGATCTAGGCTTCAGGTTTTATTTCCTAGCGTCCAAGTCGTCTCTGAAGTATTGCGAAGAAAATTAAACTTAAAGTTTATGTTATACGGTGGCATTTTATCGGACCGATTTAATTTCGTCAAGGACGACGACCTGACATCTACAACCGTACAACCGAAAAGGCGGAAATTTTTTTAGTTTTGTTAAAATTCGATATATTATGAAGTATCATAGAAGCTCGCATTAGCCCGCGCCGAATCGACCAAATCGTCCGAATCTTTCACGGTTAAATTCATTGAAGGCTTCGATTGGCTCTGTGGCTTTACCATGAGTCGGAAGCTATAGTATTTGACGATACTCCACGACTACGATACGCACGATGTAGGATAAAAAGATAAATATATAATATATAATATTCCCACGTTATGTTATATGTTAAAGTTTTATAAATGTACTAGCTTTTTCCGGCGGCTTCGCTCGTATTAAGAAGTATTTTCATACAAACTGTCAACCCTCATTTCACCCTCTAGAATTAAAATTTCATAAGACGCTTATACACGTATTCATTTATTTTAAATAAGTAGCTCAGAAATAAAATTTTAGGTCTCTAACTTAAAAAATGACGAACTTTCATACAAACTTTGAACCCCTTTATCACCCTCTTTAGGGGTAGAATTTTTAAAATATCTTTCTTAGCGGGTGTCTACCCAATAAAACAATCCTACTCACAAAATTTCATAGCTGTAGCTTTAACAGTTTTTGCTCGGCGATGATGAACCAGTCAGGACTTGTTATTTCATATATAAATAGAAGATATCTAGTATTAATAGAAGATATCATATATATAGAGGATATCTAGTATTTTTACAGTAAAGGTTTTAGATAATGAGCTGCCAATTCCAAATTTGCAATAAAAAAAAATAAATAAAAAGCCACAATGACCAGTGCGATTCGTCGAGATGTGCGGTCACCATTAGCTTGTGTTTTAATTCTGTCGTCCAACCTCAGAGAGGCAGCAGACGATCGCGTCACAGTTTTATTTATATAACAGTATTTCAATGGCGCATAAAAATATCAAATTTAAAATTTTATTCATAAAAATACTCTCGCGGTTACTGTGTTCTTTAACCTAGATAACAAGAATAACACGCGAAGCAGTTATGGTTGAATCGATGCAAGTAGCCACAAGACTTTATAAAGAACGTAAAAGATTGAATGAAATTCCGTGCCGAGTTGTTGTTGTTGTTTTATCCGACTATAGGACCAAAAAGAAATGAAAACATATGTGGAAGAAGCGGACAACTAACATTTTGCAATTCCTACTTAACGTAATATGAGATAAATAAAAAAATACCTTGGTGCAATAATTAAATTGTAAATTGAGAAAAAAAAAGATATTGAAATTTGTAATAAAAAAATAACATTTTGCAACCGTCGAGTATATATTAAAAGTTACAAGTTTTGTCAAACTTTTCCATAAAATTTTGACAAATCTTGTAACATACATATTTTATTATCTAGCTGGTATGTCTAGCTATACAACAAATACACAATATTTTAAATTCAAATGATTTTTCGGGTTCGAAAGCGTCTATTCACGCAGAAATCTGGCAGTTTTTTAAAACGTTACTTATCGGCTTTTTCCACTTATGTCTTCAAATATTAAAGAAATTGATTTGTAGATACAGTTGTCACTATATTTGTAACTGACATACCTGCGTCATTCGGTGAGAATATTATTTCAATTATAGATTGACATAACACGACCTTACATACTGGCTATTAATTAACTTTAATAATAGTATAACATGAGAACATTAAAAATACCTTTCCTACAACTCGTAGGTACTTCACTCCAGAAAATATATGCGACAGAGAAACAGACAGACAATTTTCATATATATTTTCTGTTGTATCAATATTGCAGGTGAACGAGAGGAGTCCGCAAAGCACTTCCGGCGGAAGCTCACCCAATTCGGAGCGCGGACAGTCGCCACGGCCGGAAACAGCCAAATAAAGCTCACAAGCTTCCACAAAGCTCTGAAGCTTTTATCCAGAACATACTTATTGTTTTTTTATGTACGTAAATGTAAATTGTAAAGAAAGCGCTTTTTACGGCAATCAAAAACCACCAAATAAGCTCACATGCTTTCTCAAGCTTTTATCTAGAATAATATACTTTTAGATTCAATTTGATGTAGGTAAGAAGGCGCTTTCTAGTGTCATATTAGTATTTGAGCGGTTTTCACTTTGGAAATCACGACATAAATTTAGATGCTAAAAAAAAATAATCACCAAGCTACGAGTAAAGTTGACGGTGGCTTACAGGGAAGATAACTAGTGGCTGTTGTACCATTATTCATAGTTGTGTTGTTGAAGCCAACTAAGTAATTTGAAAAGTAACTTATATTTTCTGAGGCGGAAAACCCGTTTCATTCAATACGGCTTCTAATAAAAATATGTGACAAAAATGTACTTACTGACTACCTCAGCGTTAGGTTTCACACCAGCACCCAGTTGGACAGCTTACGAGTTAAAGCATAGTACAAGATCTTATTGTTTTATCCTCTTCTATCGTTCTATAAATGTCATCTGCGGTGTCATATTATGATGATATGGGTAGTTTTCCAATTACAGCACTAGAGCGCATTATGCGGCATAATGCTTAACGTTGAATGTTTCTACTACAGCAATGCTTCGCACAATCGAGCACTCTTAAAAGGCATGTTTTTGCGTGATGCGTGCAATGGATGCAAACTCAGTGACAGAAAATTAACAAAAATTGACAGTGACAGAAAATTAAAGTGTTTTCCCCTTTAAGTTGGCATTGAT
>JAOTAV010071356.1:0-13484 GCA_026546445.1 Cyclargus thomasi | reverse complement strand
CGAGACTTAAACCCTTCTTCAAATTTGATTGCCCTTGTAAGTTGAAAAATTGCGTTATAATTTGTTTATTCAACTTTCGTGCAAATTCGTAAAGAGATTGAAAGTATAATAAGCAGTTTTGAATTTGTTAGTTGCCTAACTAAAAAAAGACCCTTCAACTTTGTAAGCAATAATAGTGATAATTGAATTGCTGTATGAAAACCTACTTAAATATTCAAAATCAAAAATCAAAATCACCTACTGAGTAAATTTGAATCAAAGGTTTTCAAAAAACGTCTACATTAGGGATTGCAACCCCCCACTGCGAGATCCCGCAGCTCCGTAGACGATAACCACAATCCCACGACCTACAAGTCCAACAACGCCACTGTTTATCAGTCACTGGATTGGATACAATAAAAGCATATCATACACACTACATAAAATTTTCAAAAGAGACTGCTAGCACCGCAATTAAGACACTTTATAACATTTTAAGGTTATTAGATATTATATCAACAAGCATAATACATTACCGTGATGTAAGTTAAGCTTCAGACTATTCGAGAATTCAAAAAAGAAAAACTTCAGAGAATTCAATGCATTGTTGATTAACTATATATGAGCCCAAATAGTAAACCCAGTATCGAACAAACTGCACCATACCCGGCACCCCGGGACTGCATTCCCTAGCCTACACGTTGCCTATCACCGGTACGGGAACTAGCCGTGCGAGAAGCATTATTAATCACTATATTACTCACGTTCGCATTAGTATTAAAAAGTTTGTGATTAGTTTTGCAAGATATTTTGTAGGCCCACCGGCCACCACACATTCCCACCACTGCATCTCCTGTGTCGCCAGGATCGGCAGCGGTATCCAACCACGAAAACCCGCAGATATGATCTCAGGGAGCCCGAGTGACATGCTACAGCTGCCTAGGGACCCGCAACAAAATTAATAAGAAGTTTGTAGATTTGTAAGCTGTTACATCAAATAATTTTATTTTCATTCTACAATACTGGAAAGCATCTTTTTTGTTTATTAAGCACACATAAACAACACATTACTGCAATATAGCACGATCCGGGCTTAGTAAAAAATTAAAGCAATAGTATTATTATCTACTAATTTAAATCATATTATATTTTATTTACAAACTTTTTGGATGTTGAGCGCATACGCAGATTGTATTATAATAATTGTAGCTGAGTATTTCGTGAACAGGAGTATAACGTTTATAATTCTCAGGTTGGATATAAAATATATTTTCCATTTGTTATACAATCGATCCTCGCACTAGAAGTTGAACGCTCCGCAAATCGGTCGTTGAACGCCGCCTGATTACACAAAATGAGATTTATAACTTTGTTTTTGTACATACGAAGGTAATAAACTATGTACCTGAAGAGAGATTGTTTGAGCTAAATTATCGGATGACCTAAGTTGTTTAGACAGGTTATGTCAAGTAAATTTTCGCTGTGTGATCTGTTGGCTTAACCTAACAAAGTCGGAGCAAATAACCATAGGTCCAAAGGTACGAGTATGCGCGTATGTAATATGCAGTTGTATTTTTATTTTAAAGATTTTTGTCCTACTTCACTTTCTTCTGTGTCTCTTAAGTCTCCACCATCGAGAGCAGTATCCAACAACGAAAATCCTTTGATATGATCCCATGGAGCCCGAAGTCGTATAATAATATCTGTTGACGCTTCACACCACGTCAGTCTGGCCCCGTGCTAAGTACCCGAAGGACTTGTAACCAGACAACTGGAAAATATATTCAATACTTTTATACTATACACATATTCAAGATGTTTATTATATAATAAACATATTTAATACACACCCATGACCCTGTTCCGTGTTTCGTCGGCTGGACTCGAACCCGCTACCCCCGGCGTGAGCTACGAAAGCGCTCAACCACTGCGCCACAGAGGTCGTATGGTCATTTATCACTAACGTGATTTTATAAAAAAATTGCTAGTAGTCTCTACATTTACCCCCTTATTCATAAAAATATATAAGCGGTGCTTAGCGAATCAAAAATATGACGACCCCTGTGGCTCAGTTGGTAAGCGCATTGGTAGCTCAAGCCGGGGGTCGCGGGCGTCGGAAAAAAAAGTTTTTCAATGTTCCCGGGTTCATGTTCTTTGATGTGTATTAAATATATGTATCATGTTATAAAAATCTTAAATATGTTATACACATATGTATAAAAAGTATTAAATATATTTCCGTTGTCTGGTACCTGTAACGCAAGTCCCGCGGGTACTTAGCACGGGGCAGACTGACGTGGTGTGAAGAGTCCATAGATATATTATATTATAACCAAGATTCGCTGTCCCTTTCTGACGTTTTCAATACTCTAGACATAAGAACAGCTAATTTTGATTAGCTAAACAAAGTTTAATATTTTTATGAATAAGGGTGTTTGTGTATCGCTATTAAAACAATGGAACATACACACAAGTCGACCAATGTTCTGTGATTAGCTAGTACGCACACAAACCGGACTTAATACCATCTAAGATATGATATATGATGTATATATTGTGCTCCTTAGACCTCAAAGTCTGAGTATATTGTTGACATAAAACCGCATTATATGAGTGACGGTGACAAGGTTTGGTATTGTACTTCTAAGGCGTGTTGATTTATTTGTTTATTTATAACAGGACACCAAACAGTACATACATTAAAGTCCTCGTAAAATAAACTAAGTAAATTTAAAATATTCTGATGCATGTACCTTAGTAGGTGACAATGTATTCACAATAGTAGCTCTACAAACTGTGTAGACTTATGTAGATCTGTGACATTGCTTGTATAAAATCTAGTATATTGCAATTTAGCAGTAGCAATGTCCAACAATATTCCTATAAGCGGTGTCAGGGATTTCCGCAAAAACTTGTTTCAATTAAAACTTCTTTTATCTGTCAAGAAATTGTAATATTTATTCTTTTTTTTTTATGAGAACTAGGTGGCAAGCGAGCAGACGGGTCACATGATGGAAGCGACTGCCGTCGCCCATGGACACTGGTAAAAGCAGAGGCGTTGCAAGTGTATTTTACCTGCTGTTGTGATGAAGGAGAATAAGGAACTGGAACAGGGCTAGGAAAGTTGTGTCTCCGGTGAACCCACCCACTGAACGAAATATAGCACAACGCCATTTCCCGCCAGTTTTCCTTGTGGCCGTGGTATTTCTTCGATCGATCCGGCCCATTTGTGCCGAAACATGACTTTTCTTTATCGTATAATTCAATAAAGCGAAAATGAATGTGCACCTAATTATAATATTCAACACTTTGCGAGTGTGTTATAATGACACTATGCGAATTCGTGTATGTAATAATTTCAATAATGGTTTCGCCGGAGCTTTCGTCCATGTAAAGCTCTCCCGGCGGACGAAAGTTCGCTCAGTAGCTTTGTTAAGCTCGCTCGGTGCGGCCGCGTTAACTCGTACGCGCGTGCCTCGACAAAGTTTAGAAAAGTTGCATCGAAACTGAAATTATAAACTTCTTTTTTTTTTAAGTCAACTTTTGTACCTTTATTTCTGTTGTAGTCATAATAAATATAGAGCCAAAATTACACCTTTGTTTGGTCGAACTCTTTTAAATAATTTTCTTTTATGCATCAGTAATTAACAAATTACTTGCAACTGAAAAATACAATGTAACTTTAGCGATGTGAGTGAAATACTAATTTTGTGTCTAGTTGAACGATTAAAATGGATTGCCATTCGGGAAATATTTGAAGCGAAATGCTTTGTTATGTAAGTATTCGTTTTTCAACCATTTGTAATGAACTATTAAGTGTCATTTTTTATATCTAGATCCTTTAAAGATCTATGTCTACATCTTTAAAATAAAATCCCACAAAACGCTCACGAAAATCTTTTTTTTTAAATAATTTCAAAATTGACAGAAAACATTAACCCAAGTAACGCATTTCAGTCCCATCCAAAACAATATGCAAAGATAAAAATATTTTAGCGTCCGTGACCTAGTGGGTAAGACCTTTGGTTCGCACTCGAGAGGGTGCAGGTTCAAACCCGCGTGGAGGCGTGTACCAATAAGACATTTTATGATCTCGAGTACATAATATGGATGCTCATTGCCGTGGGGAAGCCATGCTTCGGCACGAATGGGCCGGCTCGACCGGAGTGATTCTACGGCCTCACAGAAAAACGTGGGGTGAAACGGCACTGTGTTTCGTTCAGTAAGTGAGTTTACCGGTGGTCCAACTTCTCTAATCCCTCAGGCCGGCAGAGCACTTGCGACTCTTCCGATGTCGCAAGTGTCCATTGGCGATGGCAGTTGCTTTCCATCAGGTTACACCTCTAAAAACTAAACTATAGCGTGACCAAACTTTAGGATTTGAATTTTTCACTTTTTTAGTCATTTTACATAGATAAGCGCCTGACAGTCATATTAATATAATGCGTATAGTGGATCTTAGTAATTTGGTCGGGTTATATCAAACTTCGCCGACAGTTAACGACTTACAAGCAAATGACATTCCGACCATATGACGTAAGTCCGACAACTGGATCTTTTTCAATTTCCTCCATGGTACTTTCTAGAGTAGTCTCTGCGCAGGTCTCATACAAACCCTTAATTATTATGAATTCGTTTTGTAACACCCTGTAGAAATAACGTAGAATAAGTAAAAGCCTTTTTACCTTCGATCTTCTTGATAAGGCTTATTGCGTCCTTTAATCGTCCGGCCTTTTAAGATAAGACGCGAAAGGTGTAAACGACTTAACATCTTACTTTATATAACAAAGAATATTTTAAGCATTAATAGTTACAAAGATATACGACCGAGCGTTGCTATTTTTTTTTATACTAGTTGGTGCCCTTGGGGTAAAAATTTGTGTATCAAGCGGGAACCGTACATTTTCCAAGAATAAAAAGTATCCTATATTTTGTCCAGACCTAATAGCTATTAAAAAAAAAAAATATTTTTTCAAATCCGTCCAGTCGTTCCTGAGATTAGCACGTACAAACAGACAAAGAGATATACAGACAACTTTTTTTTTGTCGATATGCGTTTTATTACTTAGCACCCCCACATTGATTATTTTGTAAATATAAATGTACTCCAATTTTACTCTTTTACTATGCGTATAGATTTAGGGGATAAGCGAGTAGACGGGTTACCTGATGGAAAGCAACTGCCGTCGCCCATGGATACTCGTGACATCCGAAGAGTCGCAAGTGGGTTGCTGGCCTTTATGAGGGAATAGGAATGGAAATAAGGATAGGGGATTAGGGAAGTTGGACCACCGGTAAACTAACTCACTGAACGAAATAGCACGACGAAATCAAATTATATCATATCAAATAATAATGTCATAAATACTTAACTGGAAGCTTAAAAATATTTGGCCCCCTCGAACCTAAAGTCGACAGAAAAGTTTTGTTTTAATACTTTTTATAACATAGGGGTTAAAAATTTGCACAAATAGACTGTTTAACGCGAGCTAACCCGCAAGAAAAATTTTATTCCGCATAAGAAATGTTTGTTTTGAGTTTTGACCTCAACTGTAACTGAGATCAAGACTTAAAATATAAATAAAATATTTAATTCTTCACACAATTAGAGAGCAAATTCATAAGAACTAGAAGCTATTGAAAACATTGATTGTAGGATGAATAAGTTTAGTCTCGGTCTTTCAGATCGAGACTAGACTTATCACAAGGCAAGCTAAAATGCCGCTATGTACAAAAAGTACTTTTTAAGTCATGAGCAAAAAACACGTCAATTTTCCTAACGGTAATATTAATTTTAATAACTCGATGGCTATAAAAGCTAGAAAAATGTTGCTAATACACATCGATAAAGCTTTTTCTTCTGATTGTGATGGCATCAAAATGTCAAAATTGACCAGATGTTGGATAACGGCATTTAAGCTTGAGGACGGCAGAATATAGGTAAGAACCACCACACGTGAAAAAATCTCTTACATAGTGAGAAATTGGCAAACTATTTACGAATTTGCGAAAAAAAAAACAAAGATGCAAGCGGATGTGGATTTACGTCCACTTCAAACATTACCTTTATCCCTCCACCCCTCCACCAGAATGAAAAATAAACTCACCTTTTAGAGTTGCTCAAATAAACGCTATGTTTCAAACGTACATAAAATTTATTTGCAAACCGTGCAGTAGTAGGTATACAAACAATTATTGTAAATACGAGCGTGCTGTCTTTCGCAGGTGCTGAAACAGTGCTATTATCTATATAATATGTATATACATATAATAAAACAGTAAAATTGACTTGTCTGTACATTTAGTATTTTTACAAAATAATCATTGTTTGGGAGCTAGGGAACAGTAATAGAACACAAATCGATAGAAAAAAAATGTTGTCTGTTTTATTTATTTGTTTATTTAACAATTTATTGTGCACAAGTAACATTAAAACATTACACATTTCAAGGAAAAACGACTCAAAGGACTGTTTACTTCTAAAGAAATTTCTTACAGCAGCCCTATAAAAAGAAATGGGTTGTAAGAAAGCAGATAGAACGCGCAGTGAAAAAAAAAATTATAGTAACAATTATACTAGAACTAGATTCATCTGTCTATTTGTACACGGTAATCTCCGGAGCTACTGGACGGATTGGAATAAACCTTTTTTGTTTGATAGTTAATAACTGTGAGCAACATATAGGATACTTTTTATCCAAGGAAAAGGTACGGTTCCCGCGTGACATACAAATTTTCGCGCAACGAAGTTTCGGGCGCCAACTAGTATTATAATAAATTCTATATAATGCCCGGCAACTGCTTTGCGTCAAAATTCGTTTATCGCGCGAGAATTGTACATTTTTCTGGAATAAAAAGTGCCATGTCCTCTCCCAGGATTGAAAATGTGTCTACGATCAGTGGTTTAGGCTGTACATTGATTCCTAAATGCATATAGTTCAGGATAAAGAATTTTATGTAATGATATAGATAAAAATATTATTTTCTCTTCATTTAATTAACGTAACACAACATGGACTTACTGCCTTTTTGAGTGGCCATACGATTGATTTCGATATAATTGAACGGATAATATTTCGATTTCGCCTGCATCCTTATAGGCTTTATTACGAGGAATGCTCTGAGGAATCGTTCGGAACGGGGAACATTTACCATCCTCAACATCTTGATGTGTGTTGATGAGTGGCAGTCTTCTATCGTGCGTTTTCAGCGTAAATTTCTGACTCGCACCGTGTAACCGTGTTTTTTAACTATCACCAGCGGTATTTTTGAATCAACGCGTCCCATAAAACTCAAGAAGTCTAAGTCAATCTTAAAATGCCGTCAGGTTTGTACCTGCAACTCCTCTGATATTGCGAGTATCCGAAGGCCGAACGATAGTTGCTTTCCATCAAAAGACTTGTTTCATCGTTTGCTCCCTAAGAACAGCCTTTTCAATTTTAGATTGTGAATTTTCACGAAATGTACATAGAGACTATACGCGTTCTTTTATTTTCAAATGACTTGAAAATCTGAAACACCTAAACACCTTCTGACCGAGTTTAAAAATCTTTGCAAAAGCATTTGTATACAGGCCAGCTTTGACGCTGGAAATGTTAGTTTAACTATTACAGTAGCAAGATAGCCGTTTGTACAGCGTTCGTATAATATACAGCCTTAATATATTTGTGTATAATACGGTGTTTTGTAGAGAATAAAGTACACAGAATGCAGGCTTTACAGAACAAATGGCTGGACAATGCAACAAAGGAGTATGCCAGATGTTTCGGGTGATGTTTTGTGTTTGGGGAATTTGGCCACGCAGCCATCGCTGTTTTTTTTTTTGTTGCCAGTTTTTTCGAGTTTTAGCGCTTGGATCCTCATTTTTCGAGTTTTGGCGCTAGAATTGCAGCTTAAAATATTTAAACTTTGTAGTTTTTCCATGTTGATTACACACACACACATGATGACGATAACGTTGTCACGGAATCTTATCCGTACTTTAGGCAGACTTAATCAAATGATAAATAGCCTTTGAATTAAGAAAAAAAAATACCCATACTGATTTCCATCTATATCCATACTTTAATACTATAAAGTATGTTTCTTTGTCCTTCTTTTACGCATCAACGAAAATGCAAATACACTTGATTTTGTCACAGACATAGTTGAAAAGTAACATAGGTAGCATATGTATGCCTCTCCGTCCTTTCAACTATTTGGCCTTGACGTAACGTCATCATGTTTCCAAAGGAGCTTTTAAGAACATTCGTATATTCGATATTCAAGTTCCACACGAGCGAAGCAGTGGGTGAAAGCGTCAATTTTAGGAATCAATTTAAATCTGATGGAGATTTAAATCTTCTAATGGAGATTTAAATTGATGAATTCTAATGAATTACATTTGTAGTTCAGACACTTCCGAAAAACATAAGAGGTAATTTACTAGATGAAACCCGCAACTCCGTTGCGCCAAATTAGTTTTTTGCAAACCGTACATTTATCCTACAGGATATTATTTATACATAAAAGTTTGCTATGCCCTTCCCCGGGACTCAAAGTATCTCCATACCAAATTTCAGCAAAATTGGTTCAGAAGTTTGGGCGTAAAGAGAGAAGAGACAGACAGGCATACTTTCGCATTTATATTCTAGTATGGAGGTTAGCCGCATACGGATAAAAACTCGACGGCAAAACTAATTTACCCGGTGAAACTATTCGTGGAATCGGCGTGCTGTTTGAAACACTGTTAATTCGCTAGTTTGATTGTAATTGTCTGTGTGTTCAAACTTTATCGCCGTACTCCGAATCCGTTTCGACACTTCAACGATCGAGTCAGAATTCCGCGTCCAGGGGGGCAATTCTCAGGATGTGAGAAAAAGCGAAAAGCGACTGAAAATACAACTTTTTCTTACATCCTGAGAATTGCTGCTTTAGCAAACGTGAATTACACTTATAAGAACAGGACGGCGTCAAACGGAATTCGAATATTTTAATGTCCCGTTTGAGAGTAGAGCTACAGACTCTAATTTAAAGTAAATCACACTCGAGTTTCACTAAAAAATTTTATTAAGGCTCCACATCGTTCATCAGTTCGTTTCAGAGTTTTTGATATTCTGCCAAGAGCCGTTTTACGAGAATGCTCTAACGATATGAATAAAATCCAAAAAATAAATACGTTAGAGAAATCTTTAACATTGTATAATGCACGTGTTTATCCATTTAAACATATTTGTTTCGTCCTCGGAATATTTAGAGCAATAAATTAACGCAGAATGTTGCGAATGTCCAGAAAAGGCGGTCTTAATTGCTGGCCTGTTTTTGTATCTTCAAACTTCTAAGTACGCTTTTTATAGTGATACCCTCCTTTATCAACTGTCGTTGGGGTGATACCACCAACTGCTCCTAACATTGGGTGTCTTCGACATCACTATCTCGTTTCTGTTACCTCTTCACTCTCTGACCGCTGAGACGATTTAGATGAAATTTGTTATGGAAATACTTGAGTCCCGGCGAAGGACACAGGATACTTTTCATCTCGAAGAAAAGTACCGTTCTCGCGCCATAAACGAATTTTAACGCAACGGAGTTGAGGGTATCATGTAGTCTAATATATATAATTCTTATGTGCGTGTATTTGTCCTCCCAAAGGAATGGACCGATTTTTATAAACTTTTTGCGTGTTATACAAGGTGACTTAAGAATGGTTAGATACAAAAACTAACCCGGCGGGGAAACTTTGTCGGTTCCGCTAGTAATGCTATATGAATTCTATAGGGAAAAATACCCAATCATTATTAATGGCACCCAAAGAGTTAATACACACAGAAAATTGTTTTATTGACATTCTTGGTGTATCAGGATGACCGATAACTATTAGGAAAGTCACAATGTCGACCTAATAGCGGGTTTTCATTTTTACAAACCAATCCGTGGCAATTTCCCGAGGGAGGCACGAATGGGCCGACTCGACTGGGGTGATACCACGGCCTCACAAAAAACTGGCTTGAAACGGCGTTGTGCTGTGTTTCGTTTAGTGAGTGAGTTTACCGGTGGTCCAACTTCCCTAATCCACATACCCCTATTCCCTAATCCCTCATTAAGGCCGGCGACACACGTGTGACTCTTCGGATGTCGCGAGTGTCCATGTTGCTTTCCATCAGGTAACCTGTCTGCTTGATTGACCCCTAAATATCATAAAAAATCCATTCAACAATGCATTCTGGTGCATGTTTATTCACACAAACACATACACCCACACAGACGGTTAAAAATTCGATGCTTTCATCTTTTCGACTTTCGAGTGTCGTTTGCACAGTACATACTGTATGAATCGCAGATTTTACGTACCTAGTTTCGATGTGCAATACTTTCAATGCCTCCGTACTTTTATACAAACCTCAAGAACTTGAAAATTAAAATTTTTTAATTTGTTAAAAGTAGTAATATGCTGCTCGTGTACAAAAACATTAGGTGGTTGGTTTTTCAACATTTCTTTATATGATATATTTTTATAAATACCTGAAAATTTATGGCTACACTTGTTTTCTAATGTTTATAATAAACCTTCAGCGTGTCGTACCGCGCACTCATTTGTCTTTATACTTTAAAATTAATGTTCCCCAAATACACCTGATGCTCACGAGGAATGCTCCGTTTAGAGGTTTGATAGGGCAAAAACACAAGGTAGAAAGAGAAAATTAAGAGGTATACACTAAACATACGCCACGTTCAGTGTATACCCCTTAATTTTCAACTTCAATTGATGCTTTTCAACCTTGTGGTAACAGTTTGCCAGAAAATAGTAACATTGGAGAACCCGATGTTGTTCTGCCGGGTTGAAATGTGAATCTAATGTTCCCTCTTCATAATTGGCTAATGTACAGGGTGTAACAAAAGTAAGTGATAAAACTTTAGGGATCGTATGTGTGCGCTGATAAAGAGATAACTAGAAACGAAAAAAAATTTTTGTTATTTGTAGTTATGCCGCTGGGCCGCTTGGCTATACAAAACACGAAATTTTTTTCGCTTTCAGCGCTGCTTCTTTCACAGTGAGCTCTATATCAGGAACACATTCGGTCCCTTAAATTTTGTCACTTACTTTTGTTACACTATGAAGAGAGGTGAGCAAGATTGTGTAAAGGGCATACATTTATCTGTCTGACTGATTATTGGTCTATATTCGCCTTTTATCGGCGAGTCGGCAAAGTACGACGGCTGATTACGTGAAAGCTTGCACAATAATCACGCTTGCACGAAAAACGAATAACTAACATCGGTTATGTAGAGGCTGCACTTAACATTTTCAAGTCCCCTCGTACTAACACAAAAAAATAACAAAATCGATTTAGTGTCTACACAAAAAATCCGACCAAGTGCGCGTCAGACTCGCGCACGAAAGGTTCCGTAGTACCGAGCAAAAATTTGGACCAATTTGCCGATAACTAGCGTGTCGAAATCATTATCAAGGAAGGAAATAGCAAATACATATTCTGTGAAAGATTCAACTCTCTAGATATGACCGTTCTTGAGTTACAGCCTGGAGACAGACCAATGGACAGACAAACAGACGGACAGACGTCGGAGTCTTACCCCTTATTATTAAAAATATTTAAACAGTTTTTAACTAATCCAGATTTGCTGTCCCTTTTTGTCGTGTGATGTTTTCAATATTCCAGAAAAGGACTGTGAATCTTGATTAGTTAAACGTAGTTTAAATATTTTTTCATTAATAACCCCCTTATTACATTATATAAATATTAGTAATAAAATTATGCCTTTGTCACGTCATTGTAGTGTGCGCTTTATTCCTGGTACATGCAACGTGATAATTTATAATTATCACATTATAACTAGGTATAATATTATTATTATACCTAGTTCAATAAATATATGTTCAATATACGTTGTCATCGTAAACAACGAGACTTTTCCTTTGAAAACCATTTTGCAATTCAGTTCGTTATATATCAGAAGTATTTTATTTCCAAATATGGTTATCTTTAATTTCTAAACCTACCAACAGACTGAACGTATTTAAAGTCGTACGCGAAAAAAAAACACTATAATTTGGAAACTTTGTTCCGTCGACTCTCTTTCTTGACAGATAGATTATAAAGTGTTGGTTAAGTGACCTTTTCGTTTTATTTAAAAAAAATAATTGGAGACACGTCTTTGAGTCAACTCAATTTAGCGTGACCTTACAACTATTAAACTTGAGACGAGAAACAAGGTTAGACAAATTTGGTATCTATTTCAACGATACGAGATTCTTTATACCTTGCGCGGTGAGGTTTCGTAGGATTTAATATGTTAGGTCGTATAAGGTTCCCGCAAATCGGTGAGGGCGGCTTTATAGTTTGTAGTGATTGAGTGATAAAATATACGGTGATGGTTGAATGTGATTCTCGTTAGAATAGTAGTTTGTTTAATGATAAAGATAATTGGACCGTATAAATAAAAAATAATCAAACTATAAACTAGCGCTAATTTGTAGCGTGAAAAAGTCTAAACTAAATAAAGTGGGAAAATTTGCCCCTTTCAACACACACACATCCGCAAACATACACACACCCACACACGCATTTTGAATAATTTTCTATATGCACTTTGATAGGTGATCTGTTACAGTCTGTTATTCTTTGTCACTCTTTCTCGGCTGGCAACGCACTTGCGTTTATGATGTTTCAAGTCCATAAGCAACATAATATATATACAAAATAGTGGCTTTCCATTAGATGAACTCTTTACTCTTTTCTCCCTACTTTTATATACGAAAATCTCGTTTGAGAAATTTTCCACCGTTCATATAAGAGGTGAGCACCGAGATTCCATAAAAGTTAGCCTCAAATTCCAATACGCACGGCATCACAGTATTTAGGGCGTATCGAATTTATGCAGATTCGCTTACGTCGTGTCGCCTCCAGGTGTACTTTGATTACGTTGTGTGTCTGTTGCCTTTTATGAGGCAAACTGTAAGAGGTAAATCTCTAACGACCTGTTCGGCGTGGTAACATCGCTTTTTGTAATATATTTTATGATAAGATATTATAAAGAAGTGATAATTACCCGACTACGCCAGAAGTAGGGTTATGTTTTTCAAGAGTATGTATTTAGGTATAATTGTTTGGCACGCTATGCAGCCCAAACGGCTTGATGGATTTTAACGTATTAGGTATCGTTAGATTAGTCTTGATAGCGCAAATGACACTAGGTGCATTAAAAATTCAAAAAAACGGATATTTAAGTAAAAATTTTGTGGTTCCAAAAATTTTTCTCGCCCATTTAGGTCGAGTACTATCAAAATGAAGGGCTTTAAGTAGCCATTCTAGAAATATACATAACTTTATGTATAAATTGCAATGGTTCCTGCAGTCGGGTTTTCTGTTCTTTGGACATTTAACTTTTTTTCTTCTTCATTAAAAATAATATCTATGGACGCTTCACACCACGTCAGTCTGGCCCCGTGCTAAGTACCCGAAGGACTTGTGTTACGGGTACCAGACAACGGAAATATATTTAATACT
>JAOTAV010071335.1:0-13485 GCA_026546445.1 Cyclargus thomasi | reverse complement strand
AATTTACGACTTCAGTACGTTGTTGATCGTCCATCTTGAGTCAACTAAAGAGCTTAACTACTTAAATACGTTTGGACTTAGCTTAACTACTTAAATACACTTAAAATTAAGTCACTTAAAATTTAGTTACATACTTATCTACTTAATATGTTTAAACAAGACATAAGAGTCGTTCAAAACCTACAAATCCAAGTTTAATGACGTCTTCCGTCGTAAACGACTAAATGAAGATAGCATCATTAAATTTTAATTGCAGAAATATCAGCAACTTAAGTTTGTGATTGTTCTTAATAATCAATCATTATAAAATTCTGTGAGTACAATTTAAACTTATACTAATTGTGACCCGCGACGCTACCCGAAGCTTAGTCGAGATCAAAAAGTACTCTATGTTTTAATCCAATATACCAGCTCCATGCCAAATTTTATCGAAATCGTTCCAGTCGTTTAAGCGTAAAGTATCAAACATACATACTCACAAACTTTAGGAGTAAGTAACATAGCGTACTATTCCCTCTAATAAGCCGTGAATTTGACGACCCTTGAAGTGTTATCAATTTGGTTACACCCTGTACAATAGAAAAGAGGGTATCTGATTCAAATGAAAATTCAATTTAAAATCTAATTCGAAACGAAATGCTGATTGTGTGAGAGTCGCTACACAGCGGACGTAAACACGTACTAAAGTGTTACCTTGTTTTGTTATACCTTGTACAACATCAAAGAAGGTCCCTGATTCAAATCAAATTTCAATTTGAATTCGTTGAATCCGAAATGAAATGCAGATTGTGTGAGAGTTATAGGCCCGTGGTGTGCAACATGCAACGTTACGTAAGACGCTACGACCACGGATGTGATTGACTATTCATTATAATATCGACATCATCATCGTCGTCAAGTACTAGCCTATCGACTTCTGGCGGTACCCACAATAAACGCTATAATCCTGCATCGCGCTATCAAAGATTTCTAAGTCAGGCAGTATATTAAAGCAATCACGTGGGCTTCGGCCTGACCGGGCATTACACCTACTTACTCGGTCGGAAGATTTATTTATTTATTTTATTTGTTATTGATTCTTACAACTATCTTTACAGACATATATTTCAATTCGATAGCGTAGTAAATAGATTGATCAAACATTTATCACAATTATATATAATTATGTAAAAATAATATTCTTTAATAAATTACACATGAATCCACACCAATGAACTAATGTGTAACATATTACCGATAGAGTCACTTTTGTGAATTCACTGTGTGAGGACATACAAATAAGTCTAATTTTTTATTGACTTTGTTAAGTATTCGGATTGCTTCTACAATGGGCGAGTATTTTAATAAGTCGGGGCCTAGCGTCTAGGGGGTCTAGCGTGTCTAGGGGTCTAGCGTGGGGCGTCGTGAATAAATGATATTCCTTTGTGGTCACCACACATCACCCACGTTGGTAACCCTGACGAGCCATAGACAATAAGAGACAGTTAGTAGTAGAGATACGGAAATCTGTGATAAAATGTATGCCATGTCCTCTGCCTCAAAGTATAGTCATAACTTTCTGCAAAATCTGTACCCATTGTACATTGTTTGGGCGTGGGGAGGTAACAGACACATTTATAAAATTAGTGAAGACTATTTGTATTAAATGGGAAGAGGCAAATTTTTTGCAGGACAATATACAGTTTGAGGTGAGGAATTTCCTCTAAAGAAAACGATTAACAACGCATCGACTGAGAAAAGTTTTGCTATGTCGTATTTGCTGAAAAGTGCGTAAAAACTCGAGGTTGCCATAATATACTCATAATAGGGGAAAGCCACCATCTAATTAAGAAAGTTTACCGAACGTAGTTGAAAAATATCAAAGTACCTAAATTAACCACGGAGGTCACTTATCCGCTACCGAATTTGATATTCAAGGTGATAGAATGCAATAGGTAACCTGTAATCGTCTAGAAAAACCTACCTAACACGTGATCGGATTACATAATGAAACCTAGCGGTTGTTAGACTCTAATGGTGCTAGCATACTAGATTCCAGAGGGATTTGTTTGTCTGCTAGTTCCCCAGTTAGCCCTAGGTGAAAAAAAAAAGCCAAAAGTTACCTGGGCAAATAAATCAATTGACCCAAATAATATTTGGTTTCTTCTATAACTATACCCTGATTTAAATAACAAAGGAGTTGTTTATTCTAAGAGTAGTTCTATAGAACCCTAAAAACAGATAAGATTATTGAAATATGGAGAGCAAAAAGGGAAAGGGTCAGGACCCGTGGCCTAGTTTTGACCAAAACCGGTTCGACAGAATTAACGTTTGATTTCATATTGCAACTTTATCTGAACCCCAAGTCCCAACTTTAACGTACTGGATTAATACAAATTAAAAAGTATAATAATTAAACATTGGAACGTTCAGTTATTCTTCCCAACTTTCACCATCCCACAAACCTATCTGTTTTTATAAAAACACACTTCATATTTTAAAAAAAGTGAGAACATAATGTCACCTTTAATGGAAAATGTTGATATAACTTCACTTGTTGGGAGCTACGATACAACAGACCGACAAAGACACCTTAAAACAATATTCATTTTTAGCGTCAGAGATTAGAATATCTTAAAAGAGCTTTAGCCAAAATTCAATTATGCCATAGCAACAAAATAATTAAGATAACAGATTCTGTATTAGACTTCCCACGCAAGAACAGGTAATTGCCGAAACGAGACAATGCATAATACATTTTGGGCATAAATAAATCAACCGGAGGGATACGCCGGTTGAGATGGGTCAACAACATAAGACTGTTGGGACTAGAGTCATCAATATTCATAAGTATTACAGAACTTGCAAATAAAGAGTATAAATTATTTCAAGGTCCAGTGCATTGAGGTCTCTGCGCCGATGACGCAACCCAAGACGCCCACTCTTGCTTTCAACGGGACTCATTCACAAAAAGTAAGGTTTTCTGTGACGAAACAATAAGACCCATCTGTAATTCAAATCGATTTGTAATTTATTTATTTTTATTTATTTACAATTTATTGTACACAAAAAAATTTACATTTTTTACACAAAGAAATACAACATTTTAAGAAGACAAATGACACAGCAGGTACTGCTTATTTTCAAATAAATTTCTTCCAGCAGTCTTGGGACTTGGGGTAGAGAAATTTATTACTAATTACATGTGATAGGGTAATTTTGAAAATTACAAGGCTTCTAAAAACGGATTAAGTTAAAAGCTACTTAGTGGGATATAGGCAAAATTTTGTAACTACTCGAAATTTAAAAAAATTATAGAGACTAGATTATTAACGGTTTGTTTGGATTCTTTTAATTTTACAATATTTATATAAATTGATCCAATAGATTTGAATCATTCTTTTTCTACATTATACGAGTTCGTTCACACTAAAAAAACTGGAATGAAACCCAACCTATAAATTCAAGAAAAAATAGACTTCTAGTTCTATCGTTTAGAAATCAGGCCCAACGACAAACACTCCTTAAATCATAGCAGGTGACTGTCCGACAATAAATACGAGTGACCACGTTCGGGTCAAGAATTTCGAAATCAATAAACAACAAAACCTCATCGAGTTACTCGTTCTTGTATACTCTGGCCTACTTTTTTGTTTAAGTTTTCAACTAGCTCAAAGCTTTAATGAAAAACAAACGAGGGTTTATCATCAGCTCAGGTTACATTCGACGCTGATCGATCCCTGCCCGAAAACATTCCGACTTCCAATTAATTTTACTTTAAATTTTAATAGAAAAGATGGCCTCGAACCATATAAAGCTGGTATCGATGGCCAAATCTAAAATACTAATTGAAGCTCGCAATGACATAAAACCCGGATTCCAGGGCCCACTAATCTTGGCTTAGCGCCTGACAGAATTTTAATAGAGTCATTAAGATTGCGCTATTGGCCGCTGCATCTTCGGGAAACTGAACTATTAGTGAGCACAACTCATCATTTGAGGGTCCGCGACCTTTGGTTCGCACTCGAGAGGGTGCAGGTTCGAACCCCGGTAGGGGCGTGTACCAATGAGACATTTTCCGATCCCAAGTACATAAAACGGATGCTCATTTCTGTTGGATAGCCATGTTTCGGCACGAGTGGGCCGGCTCGACTGAAGTGATACCACGGCCTCACAGAAAACTGGCGAGAAACGACATTGTGCTGTGTTTCGTTCAGTGAGTGAGTTTACCGGTGGCCCAACTTCTCTAATCCACTTTATATCTATTCCCATTCCCTATTCCCTCATAAAGGCCGGCAAGGCACTTGCGACTCTTCGGATGTTACGAGTGTCCATGGGCGACGGCAGTTGCTTCCCATCCCCGTAACCGTAACCCGTCTGCCCGCTTGCCCCCTAAATATATTAAAAAAAATATAGATTTGACGAAATTCCTTGCTGAATGCTTAGACGGTATGCTTAGAGCCCACTCTTAGAACTAACTCACTGAACGAAACAGCACAACGCCGTTTCCAATTTCAAAAACTCTCCCAAGTCGGGTCACGTTATTCATTACGTTGTGCTAAAAGCTAAGTTGTTTCCTGATTTTGTTATTAAAATTGTTTTTCCTGAGACATGAAGCTGAGATAAATTAAATTGAACGTAGAGCTGTTTGTACACTTCCACGTATCCTTTTGAACTTTCCTGGTACACCCCCGCCATTATGTTGCCGTGCAAATGAAAGCCTCCGCGAAACTTCTAATCTTGAGCTTATGAATAACTATTTGACATACGTGTTTGTAATTACTCGTTAATTCTAGGTCGAATTGCTCAAGACCATGCCTGGCAGGCATTGACGAATGTTGTGAAAGAAAAGCACGATTCGACTGAAAACTTATGAGAAACCAATAGATTTTCGAGATACACAACAAATACAGTTGCAACCTACCAGTTCTAACCTTATTTCTTCGTATGAAAAATGCCGAAAAAATATGATATTTCAGTCACGAACAGCATCAACGAAAAACAATCACCACCAGATGGCATTACATAGACACAGACGCTCCATTAGAGTATAATTTATATCACTTTCGCCAACCATTGTCGATGCTATTATCATAAAATTTCCTCAAAGGAAATGGGGCTTCTCTGTCGAGTCAGAGATGGGATTGTCACAGACTACGCTTAGTGTTGTTAGCAATTTCTTGTTGTATGATATTTTTATAAGAAACAGAAGCAAATCATTTATATCAATCATAATTTTGAAATTAAATGAACGCACGCGCATTTCAGCACGTTAACACCAGATTTCAATTATTTATTTCTTATGCGTTCCTTATTGTCGGGACAAGGTTAAATACCCAACGAAGTGGATACAGACAGCTTTTTTTTGTAACAATTTCAGTATTATCTATACAATCGATTACAAACACGTGGACAATCAGCAAACTTTTAGTAAAAGATAAAAGCCCCGCCGTTATCCTTTGGACAGAACCCTACGGAATTATATCAAACCTAATCGAATCGGATTTTCTTTTATAGATAGAAATTCTTTGTATTCCGATAGGTTTACTCTCAAGTCGAATGGGACTAAGTGGAAGAACAAAGGGCTCCCATTGACACAAATCAATCACTCAGCCTCAATAAAACATCGGGCGGACAGATGAGGGAATTACAAATTCTCTCTATAGAAGTCGACATTTCAAACTAGTCTCTATACGGTAAAAGATTATTAGTTTTTTAGAGATTGAAGTATAAATTATACCTAATTTAATGTAATTGGAAAATTAAATATAATTGGAACCATTTAAAGTAATAATTTATTAGTGCCTAAAAGGCGATATCAGTCAAATTAAAAACGTGTTATTGGCAATACAAAACTTTTAAAATTCATTGACTGAACCAAGTTTTTTTTAAACCGTTAATTTGGACATTCAAAATAAAATCTACCAAAACAAATATAGCAACTACATACTTAGGTTATCATAAGGCATAAAACTTAAACATATGCCTAAACTAAGAATACACCGTTCTGATGAATCACGGATAGCACACAGCAGTTAGAACCGATTTCTTGTTATGTTATCTAAGAACAGGCTCTATACCGCCGGCATAAAGACTATAAGAGGTAGAAGAACTCCAAACGCATTTAAGCCACATTCCAAGATGGCTCAAAGTTTCATCTGGTGAGTGTAGAGTCGAAGACATCGAAAGCAAAGTGTAGACATTGTCTAAATAGATAAAATGTTTACAGACTGTTTAATGTAAATGTGTTAGATTTGTTTATTTCTTGAATAGATCTGAAGGCGTCCATTTTAACACCGTTGGAACTTCAAAGAACAAATCCCCTTGAGTGAATAACACTTGTTAGACTTCAAAGAATAAATCGTTCTTAGGCATTTTGTAGCAAAGACCTTTTAAAAAAGAACGCAAATAAATCTAAAATGTATAAAATACACAGCATAAAAGTACACTAATTTTTAACTCGTGACCGGAAAAACTGTCCTAAACTTCCAATTTTCCACTCGAGCTTATGATAAATGCATGCCTAGCCCGGGAGCGTTTGGTTTTAAAATCTCCTCAGAATTTATGTGCCAAATCAGTAAGTGCCAACCGTAAACGGTGAAAAGGATTTCGTACGTTGCTTCTAACTCTCCTTTTTAGTCTAGCAACATTACTTACTTTTCTTTATTGTAATTAAACTTGGCGAATTGCATCAATTTATCTAACTTACAGGAAACTAACTCAAGCTATGTCTAATCATATCTAATTTCTTAAGTTGGGTAACTTTGAAACTTGGCACTAGTACAAAATTGCTTCGAGATAGATACAAAAATACTTAGGAAGCAATTTCGCATACTAGGTTATGTGCATTGGAAACTCCATAAATATTTATTCCGAATAATAAACGATTTTCATTGTCATTCTTGAAAGATAATATTATTTTGAAATAATAATTTGGACATCGTCTCCATTTATGAAAGAAAATTAAGCGTTTTCCATTGATTGCAATAGACCCCACCCATCTCATTCGAGATAAGTCACAGCATCCTTTTAAGCGCTTTGACTTTTTTCCTCCTGCCAAGGAAGGGTAATGTTTTTCGCGCATATCTTGTACGTATGCTAAATTATTTTAAGAGTCTGTTTTTTGGTTCTGACTCCGATTTCCTAGTAACTAACTGATATCAGAGACGACCGACAGACCGTTGATAAAAACCTTATTTTTGTACTGTAAAACATTGTTACTATAGAAAAGCTTTATCAGGAACTACAACTACACAGTTTCGTCAGTATCTTTACGGTGTCTAACGTTTCTACTGGAAATAATACCAAGCCTTTCAGCACACATTTTGATAGTTTCTGGATATTATTATATGTATACTTTCCAAATACTGGTGAGCTTACTTATATAGCTCTTGGCACTCCAAGTACCTCACATTGGGCATGCACAACAAATTCGTATGAACTAGCAGCGAATCGCACAGTTTCGAGACGTATTTAGGCACTTAGGGCCAATACTCATGGCGCAATAATTAAGTTTTTGTATGTACCTAATATTTCATAATGTGTTTTTTCAATTGTAATTAAATTTTTGATGACAATAAGCAATTTAATTTAAACTTACTTCCCAGACAGCACAAGCGATAGGCTGTCCACTTTTGTGACCTTCTCGTGTGCGTAAAGCTCGTGGCACTTGAGGTGCCTCACGTTGCGCATACACATCAGCACGCGCCGGAACTGCCGCCGGGAGACACGGAGCGGCTTGAACAGCGCCAGGTATACCTGAGGATAGGAAGAGGATTTCAGAAAGTGATGCAAATGCTTTTATAGCTTTGCAGACGATAAACAAGAATTTATACATGTGCCGCATGTGTGTGTTGACATTATTCAACAGCGTTAAAGATATGGAAGATTATTATGTTATTCCTGGTAGAGCTGGAACTTTGCAAGCAGAGTCAGCAACTTTGTCAGAGTAGTTCTGACATCAAATTATTATCGTGGAACTTTAAAATATTTTCACCGTCCATTTTGTTACATTTGAATTTCTATTTCCCGTTATGTTTTTTCAACTGCGAACTGCAATTCATCTACATGTTTAAAATCGTTTGGACACGTATACAAACTCGAGAAAAAATAGATCTTGTTTGCAGAAATAGTGCAAAAAATCAAATGGGTTTCGAGTGAGGTGCTCGAACAGAAAATTTTAAAAGCTCTGGCGCCATTATAAACCCTAAGGTTTGAACAAAAGCCCGTATTTGAGCAAAGTTTTAGTACTTTTGTGTTGTTATGTAACAAC
This sequence comes from Cyclargus thomasi, assembly GCA_026546445.1. Lineage (NCBI taxonomy): Eukaryota > Metazoa > Arthropoda > Insecta > Lepidoptera > Lycaenidae > Cyclargus > Cyclargus thomasi. Next base: position 5,234 of record JAOTAV010071335.1, on the reverse strand, counting down.
AAAGATTTTTAAACACATGTCAAACGCAAATTATTTAACACTCGAAAATGTCCTTTTATGGATTTGAGAAGATGCAAAATTTTAAAAAAGTTTTGAAACCTATTAATATAATATAGAATACTTATGAATACAAGCTATCTGGAGCACTTATTGAATATTATTTAACTTAAAGTAAGAGACACTTGTATTCTATTCGTCGACTTGTTTCTCGACAAAAACTAAAAGTATTTTTCATGAATACTCTGAGTTTTTAGTGGCAAAAAAACTAAGCCCCATATCTTTAATTCCTTGACATTGAGTAATGCGTACTTTTCAATAGTTTCTCCTATCTTTACGCTCTGAGAAAAGCTCGGTAAACAACTTTAAGCCTTTACAGTTTTGATATGAGTTAATGTAATACCAGATGTTTGTGTACCCGACTCTCAACATGTTATTCAACAAGCTCCTTGGTATGCAATGCATTCCGGATTTCATATTCGTCTGGGATGGCATTGTTTGGCAGACTTCGGGTGGAACTTCGGGTGGGTATTTGTTCGTGTTTTAGAAAAACATGACGTCACCCGACCTACTTTGTTTCAAAGCCTTCCGTTTCCTATGCAGGCTATACAGCACGTGGCGCGGTGCATTTGGATATTATATTTCTACTTTCCATATTGTGCTGTTCTATTTGTATTGAAAATAAACAATGTGTTTATAGAAACGTGATTAAAAAACCAGTTCAGGCATTAGCACCTTTCAAAGATGCGTAAACCAAGTGTTTCAATTTTTATATGTAAAATTGCAAATTACGTACGTACTTTGTGGATGGTCCCTAATCGTAAACCAGGTCACATCCCGGACACCTTCAAGAAGAGAGTGCATTACATTAGATTCGATATTTCGATAGCTAGAAGTCAATTTCAACGTCGAAACAGTTGCATTGATAATTATAAATTTGACAACCTCTGTGGCTCAGTTGGTAAGCGCGTTGGTAGCCTTAAGCCGGGGTCGCGGGTAGGGGTAGGACAATAATATGTGTATCATAAAATAAAAGTCTTAAATATGTGTATAGTATAAAAGTATTAAATATATTTCCGTTGCTTAGTACCACAAGAAAACTGTAATACATGTCCCTTGGGTACTTAGCACGGAACCAGACTGACGTGGTGTGAAGCGTCCATAGATATTAAATAATGTAGGTTAGGTTAGCCAGTAAAATGTGTAACATGTAAATCTCCGGTTACAATCAATAAATCGCTCTGGTTACTGTTAATTGGTTTAGTATAACTTTACATAATTACTCCACTTTTTGTTGATCAATGATTAAAGAAGCTCTTTGCCGATTTCAACCTTTACGAATAAAGAAATACATATTATGTATTTACATACCCATATATAGACTAGAGTTTGACAATATAAATATAAGCCTCTTCTTAAATCTTTCTTCTAATTAAAATGTTTAATAATGATAAAATTTCGACGAATTTTACTAATGATAAATTTTCAACACTAGTATAAATAATGATTTAATGCAGTCCAATCACCATTCACCACTAAACACCAAATCAAATACCAAAAATTAAGACAGGAAGAATCACTGTACTTGGTTTAAAAGTTAATCGATATATAGTCTCTGAAGGGGTTCCAAAAAGATCCTATAAGAATTCATAACATGAAAAGGCACAAAGAATGTCAAACGTCGTCATTCTCGTGTATTAATTAGAGGCGACATCCTTACAACCTCAAGTTATTTTCAGCCAGATGAAGACGTTATGAGAATAGATACTCGGTTTCACATAAATCAATACTTGTAATCCTTCATACAAACCATTGTTTCTTTAGCAAAATAAACAGAATTACGCTACATCTCGATGTCTTTAATGGCAGTGATGAAAAATTTAAATACCCGCAAATATAATTCCATCTCAGAGCATACAATGCAATGATTAGAGAAACATGTACATTGTACCACATAATTACGTGTAATTGATAAAACCGAATCTCGGTGCAATTAACTGTTTTATGCTCATATTATTATGCCATGGGAACGAACAAATTTACAATGCCCATTGTCGATGGGAAAGCGTCGACCCTAGCGGAATCGAATACCCAACCGTAGTTTTCCGACCTGAAATAGTATTGGACTAACAAGCAGTAAAGTTCATGGAAACGGTACATGTAGCATGCACAATGTCACCTTTGATTTACTGCTATCGTCACAGCCTCTCCGCCAAGTTGAATTCAGACTTCTATGCTCCTAAGTTTTTTGTCTCAAAGTTATCTCTCATCTTTAAGGCTTGTACATGGGCCAGCTGGGTAAGTTTATTAGATAAGTATGTTAAAACGTTAAGCAGATTAGCCAAAAAATATATATTATAGAATGGGGTTCATTGTCTTACTTCTGGCGAGAAATTTAATGAGCTTACACGTAGTTCATCAGAAAAAAATGACCCGTGGGCATCGATTTTGTGTAAAAAATGCGATAAACTACGAAACCAATCGGTTAAGATGTACTTTTTTTTATACAATACAATATAAGTAAAACAATAATACCTGAAGAGGAATTCTAATTTCTTGAATTAATTAATTGTATATTAATTATTATTTTCTGCTATCGGAGGTAGAGAAAAAGTCCTATATAATGGTCTAGGTCGTTGGCACATAAAGGAGCCGCCTTGAAACCGTTCAACCTGGTCAAAATGTCTCTGATTTAAAGACTACAACGTTGGCGACTTTAAATTAATTTTTATTTCTTCACGATCTAAATGCAACCAGAATTCAACCGGCGTTAGTACAAGATTTTAGACACTCGAAGTATCGAGTGTATTAAAAAAATCTAAAGAAATAACAACAAAAATCTTTTGAAGACGATTAAAATGAAATAGCATCACGCATCTCGTGCTCAATTAACTTAAGACCTTGTTCAAAGGTAATGTTAGTTTCATTGTTTGCACATGACAAGGTACATATTAGGCAAATTCATATTCGTCGGGCAAACAATGTCGTTTACTTGTCATCCGATGTCATAAGGTGATTTGACAAATTGACAATAATAACAGGCTACAGGAACTACATAAAAGGAGAGGCAGATGGCAAAATAAACGAATCAGAGTTAAATCATAATATTTAAATAATAAAGTCTATCTGAAATGCTGACCGATTTCGGTCGAAACACGATAGCTTTAGGTTACAGTGGACCAAACGCATAAATTTTAGCGATAACTTTAAATTGGGCCGGGCCGTTAATCTGAAATTATTTTGTAATCAATGATCAATTAAAATCGACTGAAATCTCTGAATGAAATCCTTATTCAGCAGAACCAACCCAGCCAAACTAGAAGTAATTTAAATGTAGTTTAAAGTTTGTGTTTCTCAATGCATGGCATCTGCACTATTTGCACTGATACCTTATCTTTTACTAAACATAACATTTCTAGTAATATCTGGTAGTATTATGTCATGCTTTTGACTTTGATGATACACAAAGTCGCGTGATGTTCAGGATGGTTTTCCTTCTCCAAAAATTATTTAAACTCTAAATTATGTTAATTTTATTACGACGATGTTAATTTTATTTCTTCAATTAAAAGACAATGTTTGTCAGTGCTGTAGTTATTTACGTTTTTACCTGACTGCGCCAGTGGGTACATAAAAAAATAAAAAATCAAAATGGCGGATTTTAAAGTCCAAATTCCAAAATTTTTTATCCGCTGATTTAGGTCGAGTCATTCTAAAAATATACAAAACTTAATCTTTAAATTTCAACGGTTCCTGCAGTCGAGTTTTTTGTTTTGGGACTGGGAATACCATATAGACTATTTTACGTATATTTCAGCCCATATACAATCAGAGAAGTTAAAGAGATACTGATCGTGGATCTGAGCAAGCCTTACATGGAATTGACATATTCCGACCAAATGTCGTGGGTCCGTCAACTGGTTCTCTTTCAATTTCCCCCATTATACCTACAAAATGTGCTGACTTCCTAGGAGGCTAGACCATGCCCTATTACGGCTATGTATAAATCCAGGATGTATATGTTCGATAGATTCATTATTATTGCAAATACAGTAGACAATATTGTCTTTTTCTAAAGGTCGATGTGCAATCTTTCTGGCCGGGGAAGGTACTCTGTTCGTAAAAATTATAATTTCAATAGATATCGTAATTCAGTAAGAACCTACAATATTTCCATCGACCTTTAACCTTCAACATTAAATCCCTCGTCCCCAACTTTGATCCCGGATTTTATGGACCGAGTAAATGATTTCATTTTCATGACCTTTCTTCAACATTTCAGCAGAACTGAAGAACTTCGATAATCCTAAACGGTCAAAGGTCAATGAGTATGAAAGATTAAATCAGGCGAGACTGAGTCTTATATTATTTAAGACTAACCTTGTTTTAATTATAATTTTAATGAAATTTTTATGCAGGTAGCTTTTGCCCGCCGCTTCGCTAGCGTGGAATTCGAAAATCGCGTAAAAACTACGTACTGGGGCCGTTGTAGTGCATACTACGTGTAAGAGATAGCGCTGTATGTGAAAAATGTTTTTTTCTGTTTTACTGCTTTTCTCTTGAAACTTTCCAAAATTTTCTTTGCTATAAACCTAACGAAGCCCGATACTTTCCAACGAATGCAAATCTGTGGAAAAAGGTTCGTGCGTTTTGGAGTTATACCGTCAGGAAGGAAAACCCGACTTATTTTCAAATAATAGATAACAAATCCAAGTGATAATACTATAGCGCTTGTTTCGTATAGGTATTAGGTAAGTGTCACTTACAATTAATTTCAAGACGTATCGACGACCATAAATGTATGGGCAAATTCTTGACTCAAACGCCGTTTGTCCACCAACACACCGTCAACCGAGAACGGGATTATTTCGGTCCGATAAAATGCAACTTTATAATCTACGCTATAAGTTTCATTTCCTAGCGACGTTGCTCTATCGTCAATGTCGTCGCCGTCATTAAAGGTGTAGAGAAAAATGAAACCTGTAGTCTGTCATAAAGTTGCAATTTAGTAGCTTTAACGGCGAACTCTATAATTTATAGGACGCATATTACATATGCACAACCTGTACTATATATACTATAATTAACAAAAAATTAAAACCGACTTCCAAAGGAAAAAACTAAAATAGTACAAAAGAAACTAAAAATAAAACCAAAATAATATTTCCCTATAAATTTTGAGGTGTTCTGAGATATAATAGAATCATAATGAATGGTGCCTGGTGTAATTGCAGTGA
>JAOTAV010071324.1:0-13486 GCA_026546445.1 Cyclargus thomasi | reverse complement strand
GTTACAATATTTCGTCAAGTCTAAAGTCTAGTCAAAATCAAGATAAATCGTCAGTGCAGTCAAAGCGTCAAGTCAGTCGATTTAGTAAATTTGTACACGCTTTGTAAAAATTTCTAGTGAAGTTTTTGAGGGGTACATAAATAGCACGTTTCTTGAAGTTGTATCACTTTGCCACACTTGTGCATGATAATGAATATTTAATGGTTGATATTCTTCGACTATAACGCATTAAAAACCGAAACGTCACAAATTTAGCGAAGAAATACAAAAACACATCACTTAACAACAAAAAAAAGGCATTTTTGTTGAAAATAACTACTAATTTTGCAAAACAGTGATGTAACTATTTTATCAAAACTAGTAGATTTTTTAACAAAATATACAAAAACGAACTGTAGGGCAATTTCTTTGCAATGCTGCCATTACGACCTTTTTAGGTCGTTCCTATATTTTGTTGTGAACTCCGCTACGCGCCGCTACTATCCGAAATTTCAGATATGTTTTTGTATAGTATCTGACAGGTGTAAGAATTTTGCTGATCAGAAATTCTTATTGCTCATTTATACTCGCGCCACGAGCCACGAGTATAAACGAGAGCTCGCGACTCGGCTTGTGGAGCGGCTCGCGGTCCTACAGGTTGTCTTTTTGACTGCTTATTTTTTAATTTTTCGGGATGAAAAGTATCCTATGTCCTTCCCCGGGACTTAAAGTACTTCCATGCCAAATTAAAAATCGGTTTAGCAGTTAGAGCAGGCGTGAAAGGGACACACACACTTTCGCATTTATAATATTAGTATGGAATATAAGCTATAGGTTTCATTTCGATCTACGCCACTACAATTCAATGGCGTCTTGGCTAGCTACACAAATTATCGATAATTATATTAATAAATCTTTATTTCGGACTTGCGAGCGTCCGCCATCATCTACGGCGACGTTTTTTTATTTTCGCTTTTGTAAATTTGTTGTATAGCTGTAAAAATCAGTAAACATAATGTTGATGCCATTAATACTTCGACGTCCTCTATCGTTGATAGAACAGGACTGAACACGACGCTAGAATGTAAACACAAGCTCACGAGCTCGACGAACTGCGAGCATCGACGCGAGCCGATATGCGCGCCGCGAGCCGATATGCGCGCCGCGAGCCGAGCCACGAGACGCGATTGTAATGTAATGTAATGCAATCAAATTGTAACCTCAGTTCAAGAAGGTGGAAGATTCAAAATAGCTATATTCGATGATGTCCATTATTATATAAAATGCACTCTCAGTTCATGGCGTAAGATTGAAAATGGAACGACGCGAATATTGTTTCCCCAACAGACTTTCCGCAGAGGTCACCTTTGCGGAAAGTTTTTTCCCGCCGTGTAGAAGGCCCTTTATTCCTGTGTTTAGTGCTGTTCAGAATAATCTAATAGCATAATGAAGTGTCTCAGATTTATTCTATACTTTATTTTCAGCTGCAGCGCCCTTTGAATTATAATCATAGTTTGGATGACAGCAATTCGGATCGGGATTTTTTATGACTAGGATGAGAAAAACAGATATAATTTTCTTCAATACATTATTTATTACTAAAAGCAATAAATAGGGTGACAATAGACTCTATGAAGGTATCAACAAAAGTTTTTACATATTTTGGCATCACAGTACAAATTTATAATTGAATTTTAGTAATTTTTATAAAGTCTCTTTTGAACTTTTAATATTTTAGTATTGAAATAAAAAAGGGTCTAATATTTCAATTAACCCATTAAAAGTGCCTTAAATTTTGTATTACATACATAAATCTTCATAATATATTTATACATATATAAAAGAAGAATGTTATATGTAAGGGATAGTTATAATTAAGTTGTTTATTAGTGTTTATTATATTGACTTATCCTGTACAAACAGGGCAATGATCGAGCTTATATAAATCGAGATTAAACTCGTTAATGAAATGTTAATGATTAATTTTAGTCAAGAATATAATTATAACAGCAAATTTTGAACATCGCTATAGTCACTTTAACTATTATTAATTTATAACAATTTATACGAATTTAAAAATTTTAACCAATGGCTCAATGATTTTAAACTTTGTCATCACAACCGAATACTCGCAAAATATACTAACAGTGAAACATACATTTGTAAGGGTTTAATATATAAATAATATTGGTCGTGCACTCATTATCAATAGAGAAAACATTAATATTAAACTTTATCCACACAACTTATAATTTTGTGCAAGATAATTTTGATCACAAACAATATAGTTAATAATATTTTGTGGTTCTTAAACATTAAGATCGGAGACTAATAATACCAGTCTAGCACATTTAAAAACATGATTTTACTTTATTGTGACAACAATTACCACTTCAAGCATTTCACCTGAAAACACAAGATAAAACGACATGTAGACACCTTGGTGGCACGAAGTTTGTCGTTTAGTCGCAAAAATATTTTTTATGATGCTATTAAGGTAATAACGAACCGACGCGTTAACCTTGGACGAATAAAATCTATGAATAACCTAAAATGAGCCGAATACATTTTCATGGACTTCGGACAAAGTATATAGGATTTACTTTACTAAAATCTAAAGCACCCGACCCTACATCAACTTCTGTCTTATATTACATCTAGATTTCATCTTTGTATCGATTTTAAACAATTTAGGTGAAGTTAGAAATAGAAAGAACTTCTTTTTATAATAAGTTAACTTTGAACACAATGCAACATTTGCGTCAATTTAGTAGCTTAAAGTATAAACGTTTTGGAAATATAACATAACCTACCTACTTGAAATAATTTCTTTCAAATGATTTTTCGGTTTGTAAACCAATATAATTTGAACATAATATATAATTTCTTATAAATTTCTAATTAATTTTATTTTGTTATTGAAATACAACATACACTATAATAATAAGAAAAATATCTAGTTTCTATATTGTTATACATTATGTATTTGTCAATACTAAATATAATCGCCATACAAAACAATCTTAATAAAATTAGGAAAATTTTAGGAAAACACTCTAGACTCTAAAAGGTTATTTTAGACAATAAAAATAATTATGATTAGTTTCAGCTGCTAATATACAAAGGTAATTAAAGTTATATATAAATTTTAATCTATTAGAAAATAAAATACGTCTGATGCGTGCAATTTCATAATAATTTACAAATTAAATGCACTAATTATGTTTGTGATTTCAAATATAAAATACTTTATGACATACAAGCTGCATACCGAGATGTCTTGCTGTAATTGTACTTTTGACAAAAATTATCGTTACATAGTAAAATGCGTTCTTATATTATACAACAACACTCAATATTATAAATTACTCTTACAATAAAACAAATCTATTGGTAATTTATTTTCATATTGAAGATATCTCGACGATGTACGGAGTGGGCTTCTCAATTTCTACGCAGTTTGGCAAAGAATCTGTAACATGACACAAAAAATAAGATAATTAAGTTACATCAAATCAGTGGGGTAACTATGGCAAGCAGGAAGGGGCTCCCGATCAGCCTCCTAGACAAGTGGCAAGCGATTATTTTTTACAAAAATCGCTTGACGTGTTTTTAAATTGGATTGACATAGTGAAACGAAAACGAATTTGTCACGGGCCTCGAACGGTATAGTTACGCCACTGCATCAAATATAATTTTTCTACGACATACACAAAGCATAATTTCAAAACATAAACATTGAAAGCGAGCCAATGATAATTAATCATTCTCTTTAATTTTTGTTCATACGAACTTATATTCTCATTTTGATTTAATAATAATTCATATTTATTACCATATAAGGTGCTTATTACAATTATTTTTATTATACCTAAACGCCAATAATATTTTAAAATATTTGTACTAAGACCCGAACAATCAAGTTGGCTTTCAAGAAAGCAGTTCGACTCTTATTAACGTGTGCGTTCAACTCTCATATATAATTATGTAACGGCGTTTTATACTTACACCCTTCTATAATCCTGACTGAAAAAAACACAATGCATATAATGATATCGAGCAAACAAACTCACCCAAGCAAATGCATGAAGTGTCGGTGTCGTTACTGTGCGGTGCTAACACTTACCTTAAGTGCCTGTCCACCAACTTTTGCTCAATCGTTAATATCATCTCCCTCTTTCGCATTATTTGTGAAAAGAGGGATATGTTTAGGAGATTAACAAGCAGGTACGTGTAATCGGCCCTCTTTGCTACATTCAAAAACCATTCTATTTACCAGTCGCATGTTTTTGCAATTAGGTTTTTTAATTAGTGCATCATCACACGGATAAAAATATTTTTGGACAAAAGTAATCTGAAACTTGAGATATAATATGATTTTGTTAAAAATTGAATATAAACGTACTGATCGGACGCGACTTACGGACGCGACTGACACCCGCGATCTAGATAATAATTGTATATTAATGTGTGCAAACTATAAGGCGTAAGTCGCGGACGTTTTGTATGGACTGCCAGCCGCGAACGTTTTTGTATGGGCTGTCAGCCGCGTCCGATCAATTTGTTTTAAGCTTAAAACAGCCTTTATATTACAGTAGCAGATTGTGGTTTGCTTGAAAAACGGGGGTAAATATCGCATTACTACAATTTCAGATTTCTTTTACCTCTAAAATCACACCTATAAATAAAATAAAAAAGCAAATCAATTGAGAACGTTTTATATAATATCTTTAACAACTAACAGAGAGTTACGAGCAAAACCGCGACTCTCGCTAGCGCTAGTCCTTAATAAAAACAAATAATAATCTCTTAAATTATTATAATATTCGATATTGTGCATTTTAAAGACCAAAAGACGGACATAAATGGTTTACACTTAACAAAATCTAGCAGATCTAGAAGTCGGGTCAGCTTGCATCGAAGGTAGCCCTGCACTTTTTTACAAGGGTCTAAAATTTAACTCTTCGCTCTGAACAATATGTTTTTTTGCGACTATGAATTAGCATTTTGATGCAGCAAAACAATTGCGTTACATCTTGTCTGGTTTCGGTGCAAGTTGACCCTTAGCAATGCTGTAACATATACAACACGAGCCGAACTAAATACTGTACAAAAGCTGTAAACTTTGTATACAAAACACGTTTAAAATACAATAAATTAGGCAACACAAAGTCTATCAATAAATAAAATGCAATATTTCTTCGATTTAAAATGATCTGTCAATATTTAAAACGTCGAGGCAAGATCAGACACATGTCGATTAAAATTAGTAAATACTCCAGTGTCTATTCTTTTACGATTTTATATCAATGTCCTTTGATTGGACCCCCGAATTGAAATATCAATTTTTCATAATTTAATGTCATAATTTTCTTATACAATAAAGGAGTACAATCAAAACGATACACAATATATTATTTAAATTCATTACATAATAAGCGAATAAAATACAATTAGGTACATTAGACAAGACAACGAAAGTTGCCGTTTAGTGCCAACAGATGGCGTTAGGTCGACCGCCATTTTGATTTTGTGATATTGCAAAAACAACAACTCTCGCTGTCAAAACATCGATATATTAAAAGTAGATTTGCACTGAAACAAGTAGGCGGGGCCAGGGTAAATTCGGATACCAGGGTTAATCCGAACAATTCAAGTTTTGGGTAACAGGATAGGTATTTCCTTTTTAGTTACCTAAAGCGTGTGTTATATGGACTTAGCCTGTATACTTATTTATCCTGATTCACCCTACTCGCAAAACACTTAGATCTACACAACGATTGTTTCATAGATGCGCTTTGAAGCTACCGTTACTTTGAAATGCTACACTTTTATGAAACAATAGTACGAGTATAACAACAATAAATAGTACATCTACTCTATATCTATATAGCATACGTTCGTTCGTCGTCGGTCGTTCGGCTTATTTCTTGTTCTTCCGCTTGAGTTTCGGTATTCTGTAATGCGGTGCGCGTGAGTTAGAGGCAGGCAATGTGACATTCGACATGTAACGCTTAAAGACCAAAATCGCTGAATAAAAAAAAAACCGCTAAAGTGGCGATGGTAGGCACAGTAGTTGCATCGTCAAAAATGTATATTCAGAATACCAATTCTGAATTAAAGTCAGTTGAAATAAATTTGCGAAAACGTCGAGAAAGATTTAGTCATAATTAGATAATACACAAATAATCCCTATGCTTTAGAAATTTATCTTCACCTCTGTACCTGCGTTATGAGCGTCTTTAGTAGACATAACACGAATTTTGCACACTTATGCCTCTAATACACCCACGCAGCGAACCGCGAAACATCGGCGGATAGATTCTCTGTCTCAGAGGACACATGAAATAACGCTATGTTTCATCTCGCTCATTTCCTTTTATGTCGATGCTTCGCGTTTCGCAGTGTCGATATGCAAGAGGCGTTAATCCGCGATTTTGGTCGTCGAGCGCTATAGATATACTACAAATACTAAATGCACATAAATCTTTTTAGCCAAATATTAAACGGCACTTAATAAATTACAGTAGTATAATATATCTCTAGAATCAATTTACCGTGTGCATCTTGTATTTATAGTGCATCAATTATTGTAAAGTAGAACTGTGAAACTATTCTTATGCATTTTTCGTTAATAACGAATCAAATATTTTTATAGATTAAAGTTTTCCAATACAAGAAATATTGTAAGCACTTAAGACAAAGGCTTTGATTAAATTTTACAATATCTATTCAATTTATTCGAATAGTAACCTCAAAATATTTCACTCAGAATTTCTTTGCGAATAGTTTTACAGTGTAATTATTTACAGATGTTGTAGAGTATAGAGAATGAAGATAGAATGTTCTCGACAGGGTTCATTCAGTGAATTAGTCTGTGCTCATGGCGTGACTCGGATTATTTACAATTGCTTCTTCAGAGAGGGCAAGTACCTTTTTGTTGATTCTTGATATAAATAGCAATTATTCCTTTAGATTTTCAACATTTATAATTTAATTTTTCCGGCAGTTACTGCTAAGTGCCAATAATAAGGTACTATGCCTTCTATTTAAAGAAAAGTAACTTACCCTGAGCCCTTTTTGTGTGGTGACGATTGTGATTTCTCTGATTCGAGTAGCTTTGTACTCGAATCTTTTAATAATCCTGAAAATTTCAAGACATTATTTATTTTCACATAATAATTCTTATACTTTTAGTTAATCTTTTATAGTTATCACTAAAGCTACGTTTAGACTTATAAAAATATTCAAAAGTGTAGCCTAAACGCATCCTTAACAGTTTAAAAAGAAACAACAAGTATGTCCATACCTGTCCCACTTTTCCCGAACACAGTGTTGCCCAGGTCGTTGAGATTACTAGCGAACTTGTCCGCCTCGTCCGCGAGCGCGCCCGCCACCGCCTCCTCGCTCTCTCTCGCTCCCTCAACCACGCCCTGTCTCGCTTCCTCCAACCTCTCACCCGCCTGCTTCAATCTCTCATCTGTCTCTTGCTTTACATCCTCTAATTTATCTCCGGCCGTCACTTGGAAGCCTTCGAACGTGTCCTTAACGTTACCGAATAGTTCCTTAGTCTCCTGTTTGACATTATCACCCGTAGTCTGAACGCCGCCTATGAATTCCCGCGCAGAATCGTCTAAGCTATCGAAAGTATTGCCGGCGGAACTCTGAAAACTGTGCAGCGTGTCCTGTGCAGAATTCTCTAGCCCGTGTACATCGTCCTTGAAATCGGCGAATGTATCCCTGGTGGAGCTTTGCAAGTCCTCCCACGTGTCCGTCGCGTCTTTGACTTTGTCCTTCGCGGCGCTTTCGAGCTTGTCGAAAGCGCTCGAGGACGCCTCCTGTACTTCGTCAAACGAGTGCTTAACTGATTCCTGAATCTCGTCGCTTTTATCTGCTGCCGCTTTCTGTAAATCACTTAACTCTTTCTTGCCGGATTCTTTGAGATCATTAATTTTGTTTGTCACGTTGCTTTGTACTTCATCCTTCTTATTTACAGCAGCATTCAGAGTTTCCTCAGCGGCTCTCTTGATTTCATCTGTAGTTTGTTCTGCCTCTAGTTTTATCTGTTGCAACCGATCGTCGGCTTCGTTAACGATTTCATCTTTCGTTTCCAAGATTTCAACTTTCTTTTTATTTATAGCGTTCGCTGCGGAATCCTTTGCGTCGACTACGGCCTGGCTGACTTGAGCCGTGGTGTCCTTAATATCAGTTACTATCTCGTCTTTTTTATTTATTACCGATTCCTGTAAATTATCTTTTGTGTCTTTGGCAGCCTTCTTTACTTCATCGGTTTTTGATTTGGCGCTGTTAACTAATTTTTCACTTTCCGTTGTTACGTCGTGTACTATTTGTTCAGCGCCCTCTTTAACATCTTCAATCTTCTTTGCCGCATTTGCTTCAGCATTATTTTTTAATGTTGAGGCTTCGTCGACAACTTTACTCGAAGCATCTTTGCCCTCTGTAATCTTTTCTTTAATTTCAGCTTCTATTTTATCCTTTTCTCCGAATATATTATGCACTAGCCCTGAAAGGAAATTTTTGCCTTCCTTTGATTTTTTCTTTCCCTTGGATTTTGCCTTGTCCTTTGCGCTATCAATTGTCTTTCCAATATCATTCACTGTATTTTCTGCTGCCTTGATGACTTCGGAAACTTCTTCTTCTGCCCCTGACTTAATCTCAGCTGCCTTAGAGCTTAATTCAGCTTGCTTATTGTTTAGCTCTTTTTCAGTCTTATGAACTTTTTCGGTTACTGTGTCAATTCCTGCTTGAGTTTTATTTTTGAGAGTATTTGAAGCATTTTGTAGACTGCCTTCAATTTGACCTAATTTTTCATTGCCGTAAATTTTTAAATCTTCAGATCTTTCCCGGGCAGCAAAATCTAATTCATCGATTTTGTTTTTGGCATCACTGCGAGCGTGGTCAACATTTTCCGTCAAGGAATTAATCGTCTTTTCCGCAGATGCTCTCAGATTGTCAATTTCCGATGCAACATGAGAATTTATTTCTGCAGCCTTGTTACTGAAATCGTCTTTGAGATTTTCAGTTTTTTGAGAAACATCATCAATTTTTTCATTTACACCTTCCTTAATATTTTTTACACTCTCCTTGAGATTCGCAGTTAGCTCCTCCCCCTTATCATTAGCATCCTTTTTTATCTGAGAAGTCTTTTCAATTATTTCGTCTTTAATATCACTCGTTTTTTGTTTGACATTATCTTTTTCCTTTCCTAGTTTATCTAAACCATCTTTAACATCACCCTGAACTCTGTCAGTCACTTCCTGAATTTTCTCATTCGTCGCAAATTGAACTTGTTCTATCCTATCGGCCAGAGTAGAAGTTTCGTCGTGACGATGTTTCTCTCCTGGCTTGAATCTTCCTTCACAACAACCCGTGTAAAATTGGAATGGATCGGTCGTCTTGCAATGTAAGGGGGTGTCGACCGGCTGCATGTGTTCATACTGGTGATAGACTTCGTCGGTTTTAAGTTTGAGATCATGAGGAAGATCCTCGTCTACGACCAGCTTGGTCGAGTATATTTGGTTATCTACTTCGTCTACATCTTTTTGATGAGGTTTAGTCTTAAGGTCTTTGAACATGTCATCAACCTTTTCCAGCAAGTCTTCATTTATGATTCGCGGGGCGGGCTTAGGAGGAGATTTGTCCTTCGACTCGCGAGGCTTAGGCTGAGGTTTCGGCGAGGATTCCTTGCTTTCATCCTTATCCTCGCTGTGACTGAAAACGTTTTTAACTTTATCGGCGAGGCCTCCGAGGAAACCGCCTTCATTCTTTTTCTTGCCTTTCTCTAGCGTGTTCATTGGTGTCTTGTCTTCATCGGAGTCGAACGTTGCCTTTGTTTTATTTGAATCAACATGAACAGCATTTCCGTTAACTAAAAAACGTTAAATTTTACACATATTTGAACTATGATTTTTAATAATGAAATTTATTTCATTACTTAAAGTTGGTATCATAAACTTACCTTGAGGTTTAGTGTCGCTATCGCTGTCGTCTTTAGTGTATTTAGCGTCTCCATTTGTGATGGTTTTTGCCTGCAAATAAATATTGATACTTTATTTTTTGTCACGTTAAATGTATAATAATTATTATATATTAGGTCGGTATAATAATTTTGATTAAATTAATATAAAATACTAGCTTTACTAGCTGAAAGTATGGATATTTTGAGAACATAAAGTTTTTTCATGACCAAAAGTAACTTATATTAATCTGCATTGTTTCAGCTCCAGACTTGGTAAAGGTAAAAAATCAAGCCGATTGGCTGCTTCTTTAGGGCGTGAAGGAAGGACAAACAAACAAACACACATTCCCATCTGTAATATTAGTACAGATATATTTTTAGTTGAAATCACGTTATAAGAAAAAAAAAACTTACATGGCCGTTCAATTTTGGTGTGTCGTTAGGTATGGAAGCAGGTCCCAAGCTGTTGTTATGGTCTCCCCAGTGGAAACTGAGCTCATCTTTCAGAGCATCAAAACCTACAGAACAACATACATACTTTAGATATAATCGTTTTTCAAGGAAAGGAAGGAAATAATAAATTAGCATTACATTCCTGGCAAATGAATGAAAGGCACAAAATAAGATAATGTAGATGGTTGATGTAAACTATGAACTACATAAATACAAACATTCACACGTCCTGTGTTAATAACTGAAACGTAAGGGGCTATTATTAATATAAACATAGTTGTTAATAAATTATAATAAAGTAAAAATCTGCTTTCTTGAAAGTCAGTAACATTAATTTGTGTATACCTTTAACATACAAATAAACTTAACTATTAGGGGTCTTATTTTATTGTTGTTATTTCACCATAGTCAGTTAGTAGTTTTAGTAGCTATAATTGTGATAGAGAACACATTTACCCCCTTATTCATAAAAAAATTTAAACAGTGTTTATCTAATCTAGGTTCATTGTCCCTTTCTGTCGTGTGATGTTTTTAATATTTCAGAAAAGGACAGCCAGCCTCGATTAGTTTAACACTTTTTAAATATTTTTATGAATAAGGGGGTAAAAATTGGGGTAAATAAGGGGGTAAATGTGTTCTCTATCACAATAATGGGTGTTAATTTTAGTTTAACAATCATAATACCACGTACTGTGATATTGTTTTGTTACACTATGTACAGTTTGTTAAATTGTATAGGTCGGCCGGTCACTATCCGTTTTTTTGACCATAAAAATTCAGATGCCAGCGGAACGTACACTGTTTACATGTCGTCCGTCGCCGAGGAAAGCGTCACACAAAAAAAAAAACGCTAGTTCTTGGGGGAAATTAAATTTTGTTATTGAAATTGCGATTGTAATTCTTGTGGTCTATGAAACAAAATACTAATTAAATCCTGTTGTAGTTTTATGTACCAGAAAAACCGCAATCACAAAATCAAATACAAAATGTCGATTTCCCAAAAGTAGAGTATTTTGTGATGCGAGACCTTTCTTGTCGATGAACGATGTTTTGTTGTTGACTATCCGAAACTATCCGAAATTTCTCAGAGTCGTCCGAATTTTTCTGATCAGGAATTCGGATATGTGGGACCGAACTCAGTATGACAATTATAGTGTGTAATCAACACAACTCACCGCTCTGGTCCAAATGTAAGCAGTCCGCCTGCGAGCGTGCGGGCGCGGGCGCCACGGCCGCCGGGAGCGACACGTCCAACACGCACGTCGGGCTCAGCGCTGGCTCACCCTTGGCCACCTGTACATAACATACACGTTAATATTTATAGCTTGAACAGTTTGATTATTGTATATTTATTTATATTAATATCATTTTAGTATCTTCAAATGCTATCTGATATTTCTGGACGTCAACGGCGAAAACTTTTAGCTATCTATCTAGATTATTGTCCTGTTAAGTGCATGTAATTTAGCTGCAAAATTATAACATAAATAACTAAAAAAAAATAAAATACAAGAAAATATTGAATCATTGAGTTATCCCTAAGTTCACTTGAGCTAATATAAACCACTAGTTTTTGCTTGCGGCTTTGCCCACGTGGACTTCAAAAATTGGTAAAGATACATTTTTTTAAAGCGCAATGTTTTTCCAAGATCAAAAGTTGTCTACTCTCCACAGTTTCAACTAAGTCTATGCCAAAAATCAAGTTAATTGGTTGCGTCGTTAGAACGTGAAGGAAGGACAAAGAAATATAATTTCCTATTTATAAAGGATTACTAATGCCTAAAACTTTCTTATGTTGAAGTCTTACCCCCTTTTTTCATAAAAATATTTAAGCAGTGTTTAACTAATTAAAATTCGCTGTCTCTATCTGTCGTGTGACGTTTTAAATATTACAGAAAAGGACAGCTAATCTTGAATAGGTAAACGCTTTTTAAATATATTTATGAACAAACAGGCACGTTTTCAGAAAAACTGAGAACGTGTAAGTTATCACGATATTTATACTAACAGACTGCCAACTTTAGTCGGGTTGTAACAAAGCCTAAGAAGCTTAACTGAATTGTTTATATTAAATAGTCTCTAAAGTTTCAAGTAACTTATATACTTAGAGAATACTTAAAAATATAATATTATTACTTAAGAGTAATTCTCACTTTAGGTTCGTTCATGAAGTATATTCTGCCAGACGGACTCTCCTCGTGGTGTTTCACGCGGACGGTAAACTCCACGCGGTTGTCTTTGAACGCCTAAAATAAAAAAAAAATGTTATGGTATCTTACGGTCTTTACTAATTTATAAACAGTTATTTGGTTAATTTATTCATTTTGTTAGTATAGTCTGGCTACTAAAAGTTGAACCTAGAAAAAACCATCCAAATTCAAACATTTTATAGATGGTATCACATAATTTTAAAAAATTGTAGTGGACAAAAAGATTTTGATCATTTATCAGATCATGAGACCTAAACATAACATAAACCCTTACAACAACTGTATTTCAATATAAGATTTTGTAGTGTGTAAAGTGTTATTCTTACTATAGTTTATAGGACAAAGTGTTTTTTGTTACAAATAAAATACAATGTATGTAATTAGAAGTATACTTTATTTACCGTAATCAAAATCAGATTCTGAATACAGGTTGGAGGAACAATCAATCCTGTTTTTCATATCTTTGTGGATTGCTGGAAGAGATCTCTCAAAGAGATAAGCACGCCAATGTAATATTGTCACTTTTAAAATATGTGTCTTCATGAAGTTAATAAATAAATAAATTAAATGTTATTTTCATTAAATACCATTTATTTAGATAAATAACATGTCATATCTAACATAAAAAACCAAAATATAATAAACGTAATAATAGTCATGATCAAGTATCAAAATCATGAAATCCAATTATTGTAGTCTAATTTTTACCGAAAACAAAAGACTGCAGCGAAACAATTGGGAATATGCGTGTAAAACAAAATTTATTTAATGCAAATTATTATGATAGTTCTAAAGATATACAGAATCACAAAAAATCTCTGAATTCTGTTGAGAAATAAGTAAGATATTAGCGATGTAAGTTTTC
>JAOTAV010071313.1:0-13487 GCA_026546445.1 Cyclargus thomasi | reverse complement strand
GCCAAATCTGTTCTGCCGTTCTTGAGTTATAAGTGGTGTAACTAACACGACTTTCTTTTATATATATAATATAGATAGAAGATAGATATGCAACATTTAAGCATATTTTAAAATTATATTGGTATTCTACGCTCGTCCTCCATATCAACTATAACTGGGAAAATTCCATGCTTTTGCATATACGCGTGTTTCGTAAAAACCTTTGTACCCCACAAAGTTTTCCGCTCGCGTATTAATATATAGACTAGCCCTACTCCCCGCTGTCATCTGTTCGGTGACGAGTCGTGAAAGAAGATATTTTGGGAAGTTTTTTTGGGTGTGACTTTAATTTAAGTATAAAAATATTTTTTATTTTAGACAGGAAATCTTATACACTACTGAAATTGTTATCTTTCGACTTATTTGCACAATCTTTAGAGTGTTCTCTCAACGTTTCCAAAAGGATATTATTTATAGCGTATATTCTAGTATTTCATGATCCTGCTTCGACATACGAGCACCGCCTTCAGTCCAGTGAAGCGAAACTGCCAAAAGCAAAACAGCCAAAAGGATGAGATGCGGGTGAAAGAAAATAAGTATTTAGTTTTCCAAGTAAAATACGATAAAATTTTAGACTTATATAGAACTGTAGAGTGATACATATATGTATGAGTGATGATATTCATAATATTTTAATGACTTTATTTTTCATATATGCACATATTTCAAGATGCTACGCCAAGATATATGACGCTATGCTACAATTTACCATAGTAAAAAAAAACCATAGTATATAGTAGTAAAGTTGGTACATCGTCCTACAAAATGCTACGAGTTGCTTTTTATTGAATTTTTAATTTTTTTTTTAATGATTAGTTATATAATAGTTTTATTGATGTTTGTTGACTTGTTAAGATAAATAACTCGTCCTTGCATACAAAATTAGAGTTGTTCCAGACTAACACGAGAAGTTGAAATATTCAGTAAGTATACAAAGTAATATGTGAAAGTTGAACCTTAAGTACTAAAGTTTCGTATTAACTGCGGTGAATGAACTTATAAACTTTGAATTTGATATCATCTTAAAATTGCTGAAACTGGTATTGCAATATATTTTATTGAGCAAAAGTTTATACTATGGGGAACTCGATGACGCCAGAAACTTCGTTGCGCTCGACTCCTTTGGCTTAAGCTGGCGTGTGTTTAACCATTGCGCCATAGAGGTCATATATATACAAAAAAATATTAAAAACCCAATACGTAATGTACTTGAAGGGAATACTTAAATAACTTTGGTTACGTCTGATAACACTAAAGGGATAAACACTATTTTTAAGGGTTATTTTAGATAAGGGCTATTATTTAGATAAGGGCTATTTTTAAGTACCATATCTCCAAAACGTACTAGGTCTCCACGACGCTCGTGTGACTACAAAAACAGCACTTTTACCTTTCCGGTTATAGCTCACTACCTCAAGGACAAAGGACAAAGGACACATCGCGACGTTTAGACACCGAGCCAATCAGCATCTCTAACAGTGAAATTCCATTTTTGAACGTCCAAATCGCTCCCAGCTACTGTGTATAGTTTATTTCTAATTGATACAATTGCACCAGAAGCATGGCTCTCCCTCGGCAATGAACATCCGTAATATTTATTTGAGATCAGAAAATGTCTCATGGTACACGCCGCCCCCGGGGTTTGAACCTGCACCCTCTCGAGTGTGAACTAAAAGTCTACACTAGGCTATGGATGCTATCTTTTGTACGTTTTGATTTGATTGTGATTGTGAGCTTTAACTCGTTAAGTTTTATTTTTCAATACACTTGATTTTGATTTAAGTTGTTTTTAAATGTCAGATAGTCTAGTTGCCATTATTTTATTCAGTTTTAAAGGCATTTGTGTATCTTAATAATATTTGATCAAAGCTGATCTCAAATACAACAAACAGCACTTTCACCTCCCCGGTTATAGCTCACTACCTGAAGGACACATCGCGACGTTTAGACACTGAGCTAATCAGCATCTCTGAAAGTGCAATCTCACTTTTGAACGTCCAAATCGCTCCCAGCTATTGTGTATAGTTTATTTCTAATTGATACAATTGCACCGGATGTAGCAAGATTGATGTCCAGCCCGTGATGAATCGCCACGACCCGATTGTGATTAATCGTTCTAAGCTAATCGATTCCCGAATATCAGGTGAATTATGTCACTCGAATTGCCCGGAATCGGTGAATAACAATGACAAGCGTTTTGAAAATAGTCAATTACAAAGTGGAGTAAACTCTTTTTTCACATGTGCACGTACGCCGCGTGGTTGTCGTGTTCATTTGCAAGCGTCAATATATTGTTCGACGGTCGTTGTGTTTATCTATTATATAAAAATAAGTCATGTTTTCCTTCCTGACGCTATGACTCCAGAAAGCACGTTCCGATTTTCACGGTTTTGCATTCGCTGCAAAGTTGTCGGGCTCCATCAGGCTTATAGCAAAGGAATTTCAGGAAAATTTCAAGAGAAAGCAAAAAGTTGTGGAAAATCACATAATTTTTTCATAAAGCGCCATCTTTGATCATCGCTTGACAACTACGAGAGCTTAAAGAAAATTTTATTTTCTATCTTTGTTATCACACGGACGGAGTCGCTGTCAACAGTCAGTAGTATATAAGAACGGGCTACATACGGTCAGGTCTTGTTCGCCACTTTAAACAAAACGTACGCGCATGTAAGAAGGAGCTAAGGATGAGCCTCCTTACTACCGTGGGGCTCCGACATGACACGGTTCTGCAAAGTCGCCATCAGGTGATCTATATGCTCGATTGCTTTTTAATTAAAAAAAATAGCCAAATAAATTGTACAACGAAAATAGAAAATATCGGCAACGGGAGTTGACGTCAACAACTGTTGATCAGATCTAATATTAGTCTTGAGACATTCGTGGAAGTCCAGAAAAGATTTATGTAAAGAGGAACGTGATAACAATTTCGGCGGGTCATCTGATAACAATGTTATAAATGTCTCAATGATGCTTTTAGCCTTGCCTTGTGTATGTGTGTGTACACTGAGCTCCTTCGATTAAATATTATAAAGATTTACAGTTGCCGTCTAAAAAGTGGCACCGGCAAAACCGCGCTTAAGCGCTATTCTGCTCCTAGTCGCTCCGAGACCGCGATATTTACTTTTTTATGATATTTAGGGGGCAAGTGAGCAGACGGGTTACCTGATGAAAAGCAACTGCCGTCGCCCATGGACACTCGTAACATCCGAAGAGTCGCAAGTGCGTTGCTGGCTTTGTTAGGGAATAGGAAATGGGAATAGGGATAAAAGGATTAGGGAAGTTGGGCCACTGGTAAGTTCACTCCCTAAACGAATCACAGCACAATTCCTTTTCTCGCCAGTTTTCTGTGAGGCCATAGTTTTATTTATTCGTGCCGAAGCATGGATCTCCCACGGCAATGAACATCCGTAATATGCACTTGAGATCGGAAAATGTCCCGTTGGTACACGTCGCCACCGGGGTTTGAACCTGCACCCTCTAGAGTGTGAACTAAAGGTCTACACTAGGCTATGCATGCTATCTTTTGTACGTTTTGATTTTATTGTGATTGTGAGCTTTAACTCGTTAAGTTAAGTTACATTTTTCAATACACTTGATCTTGATTTAAGTTGTTTTTAAATGTCAGATAATCTTGGTGCCATTATTTTATTCCATTCGAAGGCATTTGTGTATCTTAATAATATTTGATCAAAGCTGATCTCCTCCCAAACTGAAGTCTTTAATACTTTTTGTGTAATGAGGGAAATTGAAAGAGAGCCAGTTGACGGTCCTACGTCATTTAGTGGAATACGTCAATTCCATGTAATTCGTGATCTGTCGGCCGAGTTTGACATAACCCGACCAAAATACTTAGATCCACGATCCGTTTCAACTTCTCTGATTGTACATAGCGGCATTTTAGCTTGAGAACGGCAGTCTAAACCTTCATACACTTATACATGTAACTCTGCCGGCTAACTCTACTGTAATGCATGTCATAGGACACTTAAAACCAAGTTCAGCCTTGCAAGTCACATAAGGGCTCAAAATAGAAATAATTCTTAATTTCTTGGGACGCCGTTATCGAAATCGGTAAGGAGGGCTTTATATTAAATGCGAGCAAAGACGTTAGAAAACCCAAGTTGCGCATTACATATTCAACACCGAAAACATGAAGATAGTTCATAAATTAATTTACCTTCGTACTCATTGCCTCATATAAAAAAATGACTACCTTCGGTATGATGTCCTGGTTAAAAAAAAATCATTACTATCTTACGTAATCTAAAATAACGAGTTCCCAAAACACTCGGGGAAGCGATCCAATTACAATAATCGTTCCATTTTCGTATTCAAATAGTGCAAACTTTGGCTTCGATGTATTGATTCGGTTTTTCAGGTTTTTTCTTTCGACGGCGCCAGTCTTCCGTACCAGTCCGTGTTTGCCGGTGTACCGATTTTTAAAAGAAAACCTTTATTCGATTTTCGTATTTCACGAACTAAACGATACGGAGATGTGCCCTGTAAGTATTCTGATTTTGTCATTGTAACACCGCGATTGTTATCGTTATTTGTTGTATAAAAGAGTTTATTGATTTTAAATCACAGTATATGTTGTTGCACAGTGCACTTCTACTTTTTGTCCAAAATTTGAAATAATTTACATGTTGACAAATTTTTATAGTTTCAAGGTTATATCTATACATATAATTAAACAGTAAAATTGGGTGTGTGTACATTCAATATTTTGACATAAATTTCAATTCAAGGGTGCTAAGAAACATACATTGAAATTATTTTGTGAAATTATTTACTTGTAGTTTATTTGCTGGGTACATGTCAAAATACGGCGGACAAAACGTAGTGTTTTGAGTTAAATAAAAAAATAAAATAAAACGTCTCTTAAAAAAAGTTATAATTTATATGCCACCGAGTATTTCTTTTTGCGCGCCTACAAAGCACCAAGAAAATAGACATATTTGAATATTTGTACCCTATATAATAAGTACGCTAACATACTCGTCCTGTCCGCGAGTTCGGACTGCGAACAGTCCAATCGAAGTAATAAGCATTCTATTAAATAGCCTCGGCGCCGTTTGTCCACTGCACGCCGTCACCGTCAACGATATTGTTGACAGATGAAATGCCACTATATTTCATACGCGACAGGTTTCATTGTACTCTCTTCCAATGCTGTACGGAAACGACATGGCTAGAGTAGTGTCGCTAGAAAATGAAACATATAGTCTAGATCATAAAGTTGCATTTTATCGGTCTAAAATAATATCTATGACGGTGACGGCGTGCGATGGACAAACGGCCTAAGGATGACAGGATATTACAAACGAACGTAGCATAAAAAAATTGTCGACCTCTGTGGCGCAGTGGTTGAACCTTGGTAGCTCACGCCGGGGTTCGCGAGTTCGAATCGCGCTGACGGAACGAAAGTTTTTCAAAGTTCCTGGGTCGTGGATGGGTATTAAATATTTGTATCGTATTATAAAAATCTTTAATATGTGTATAGTATATAGTATAAAAGTATGAAATATATTTTCGTTGTCTGGTACCTGTAACACAAGTCCCTCGGGTACTTAGCACGGGGCCAGACTGACGTAGTGTGAAGCGTCCATATAAGTTATTATTATTATAAACACAAACACGTGTCGAATCAGGAAAACATGGTGTAGGCTGTTCCCACAGCTGATGGGCTTACCTATGGCGTATCCATGGAGACACGTGACAAGGGTCAAGCCGGACTGGAGACCGGTATATTGGAATACGCTGCTATATTTCCCCAATTTATATCCAGTTATTCCCACCTGTCAGTTTCTTTTAAATAAAAAGGTTGTTCTGCCCTTAAGGACAGTTGAATGAAAAAGTATTTCTTGATCAAGAAAATTAGGTTCTGGTTTATTTTTGAAATATTTCTGTTAAATTATGTTTCAACTAGGTTTAACTAGGCTTCGCTCGCGAAGAATTCGAAAAATAAATATCGATTTTTAATATCCGCTTGAATGAAAAACGCTCTTAAAAAATTGTACAACTCAATTGAAAAACCTAATTAAGGAGGCGGCAACATTGACCTAGGGGGCGGCAAAATTGTCCTTCGCCCCGGACGGCCGATACCCACGTTACGCCACTGACAAATACTATTGCTTCAAACTCATAGTAGACCTACAGGTACGAAAAAACATGTGCAGTTAAAGTGGTCTACGGAAAGGGCTTTCAAAATAAATGCTTAGCAATTTCCTGTATAAAAAACATTAAATGTCAAGTAGACGTCAATAGCCTTAAAAATTATCATGACATTGATAATATATTAATAATATTAATGTTTATAATATTTTTGAGACCACGAATATATTGTTTGGAATTTTTAGGAACTCTCCAGTACAAAGTTTCAGAGACATTTTAGGAACGAAGGAAATTAGTTGAAATGAGATTTTAAATTCGGTAAGTAGATAGCTCTAAACTTTTTCTCTACGCCGAAGTTTTAATGTTGTTATGTTTTGTTATGTGATTCAATGAGCTAGTTGCTACATTCAAAACACTCGACAATAAAACTTTCATTATTTCTTCCTTTCTTTATTCTGCCCTCTAGAAAAGAAGAGATTGCGATTATAATATTTTTAAGCTAATGTGGTTCCATTTGTCGTAAGCCATGTTCGGCAAGAATAGGCCGGCTCGACCGGAGTGAAACCACGGCCTTACAGAAAACTGGCTTGAAATTGCGTTGTGCTGTGTTTCGTTCAGTGATCACTCACACACACAAATCGGTCCAGCATTTTAAAGGTGAAAGTAACAAGCATGCACGCTCATAAACGCACAAACCTTCGCATTTATAATATTGGTATGATTATTATTAAATGGGTGATATGGACAAATATTATATCAAAGGGGTGTGAAGCTACAAATGATGAAGTATAAAAAATGCTTTTTCAATACTTTTGTACATAGCTCAGAGAAATAAAAATCCCCAAAACATTAATACAGAGTCACGAAATAATAATTAATTAAAGTAAGAACAGAATCAGTGCTTCCATAAAAGTAATAGCTTTTCAGCATTTTCATTTAACTAGTCTGAAATGAATATTTTATGTACTTTAAAATCGTCCAAAAGGTGGCTTTCAGCAGTAAAATTAATTTATAACTTCATAATAATATCTCTCATTATACATGAGTATACTTTTCATATGATTGAAATTGATTTCGTTCAGTACATTGTAACAATTTTAATTTGGCACCTTTTCATATGCAGACGGTCGCCACACGAACGCCGTGCCTCGTAAAGTTGTCATTTGTAAGCAACTAGGGAAGCCTTCACATGGTACGGCGACCCTGCGGCGACCATATGTCGCCCGTGCTAACATACTATAAACACGGCAACCGTCCCAGTAATATATGGACTTGTATAGACTCTTCCACGTGGACTCGGGCGTAAGATTTACATATTATCTATATATTTATATACGAGCGGAAATCTTTGTACCCCTTTTTTAACCGACTTCCAAAAACGAGGAGGTTATTATTACGAAAGACGCTTAGATGTAAACGCATGAAATTTTTTCCAGTTTATATGGAGGAGGAGCGTGGAATACCAATATTATTTTGAAATACGCTTTGATATTCCATATTTTTAATAAATAAAATGCTACGCACCCTACGATATTTTACATGACATGATAATCATACGCAAAATTACGAAATACTTTTTTGTTTATGGTTGACCTTTATGCCAAATTGAAGTCTGTGATTGAATTGAGAATCGATTCTAGTTTTTTTATAACAATCAATACCTATAATCAAAAACCATTTTAGGCATCATGGCAACAGGGGCGGAGCTAGAGGTGGAGAAGATCAAGCAGTTGGAGGCGCGGATCAGGGCTCCCTGTGTGTGGGGCCGCGTGCCCTGCGGTGTCCGCTTTGAGGACCTCCAGGATACCAGATACGATGAAACCATACAGTTCCTGAGAAAACATTACTTGAACGAGGAGGTATTTTTATGGTATAGTTGAAAAGGCGATTTGATGCGATAGTGGTTAGTTGTCGGCCACCAAAATTCTAAATGTCAACTTTGGTCAAAAATATACATATTTTTTATGTGTGAAACGGAAGCCCGTCGAACACCAAAGAGAGCCAGTTGACAGACCTACGTCATTTGGGCGAAATATGTCAATAGGCTGCTTGCCTCATGTTGAATTTTACTTAACAAAAGCCTATTTATAGTAGAACGTGGTCTATAGAATCGTATTTCACACTTTTCGTAAAATAAAATCTCCAATTGATAAATAAAGTGGAATTAAAAAATTAATTTTATATTTTGTAATTTGTTTCGACGAAAATAATTTTACGATACTTCGATTTACGATTAGAATGTAAAGTTATGTCAGTTTTCTTTTTATTACAGTATTTTTTTTTAATTTAAGGCATTAACAGTCTAAAGTTCAAAATTTTTTAGCTAGAAATGAAAATGATTTTCACTGTTCATTAAAACCATCAATTTACTTTAATTATTGACAAAAAGTCAATAATAAAAGTAAAATGATGCTACAATAGAGTTGTAAAATATATTTGCTTTATTTCCAATTCAAATTAAATATCACTTTTATATTTCTCCAATCAGTCAAAGCATTTAAATAAATAAAAGCTTACTTATAGCTTTTAAATAAATAAAAGCTTACTCGTTACATTGTTAAATTTACCTTTTATGTTAATTATAATATTAATTGGTTTCATTTATAGATATAAATCAGGTCATTTCTTTTTCTTTTTTGGCAGTTTGAACATGAACATTTTGCTCTTAAACAAAATTGTCAATTAAAAAAAATACTTAAATATCATTTTAAAAAATTTTTTGATATTTTTGGTCCAAGTTCTTACTCTTTTAACGCAGATTTAAAACACTTGCGATACTTTTTTAATAAGGGTACGTCATACTACTAGTATGACGTCACACTATGGTCGATAGTGTTTTTGGCGGTATTTAAAAGGCGTATTATTAAAACAACATTTTTATGGGTTTCTACGTTATAAAATATTGGAATAATAGTTTTTTTGTGAGAACTGATGATTGTCAAACAATTAGCATGAAAAAAATACAAGTGCCATGTAAGTCGTGATCTGTCGGGTGAGTTTGATATAACCCAACCAAATATCTGTGTCAACTTTTCTGATTGTACATATATCTACATGTTTCAGGTTTGAGGATGAAATTGTAACGACTAATAGGTCAATGAGTTCTGTTGCTTTTTCTCGAGTACAGAACGAAGTTGAGAGATGGTAAACAGAGTTGTGTTGTCACGCATTGTGACATCATTCCACACATCCTACCCTCTCCCTCCCTCCGTTCAAGTGAAACGTACGTGCTTTATAGATGGTCTCAAAGTCGTGCTGTAGATTCATTACTCAATATGAAGGCAACCGTAGTGGCGCGAGCGCAGCTTCGCAAAAAACCGTAGTACATACGTCGCCTGAATTCGGCCGTACAGCCGAGTCACCAAACAGCCTTTTGTTGTCGTTCATAAAACGTTCCCAATAGGCAGTAATTATATTCAAAGCCGACGAAGAAAAGAAATTCTTCGAAGTGAATGTCGGATGAACAATTCCTTTTGATTTAATTTCAATAGACGCCGAAGGCTTTACAGATATTAAGGTATAAATTATTAAATTAAATTTTATTATTAAAAAATTATCGGTTCCCATGATGACAAATCACTGATGCCGAAATTTTGCGAATTTCGAATTGTTTCTACTTGAGGTTTTTTTTCATTTGTATTGTATGAGGCAAGTCTTACTGTTGTAATAAAATAGAAGTGGATATTCTATTTAAATATTTTTTAGAATAAGAATAAGCATACATTTATTTTACCATCACACAAAACATAATAATATGTCACAGATACAGACAATGATGAAAAAGCAGAGACATTTTTTTATGATAACTAGGGGGCAAGCGAGCAGACGGGTTACCTGATGGAAAGCAACTGCCTTCGCTCATGGACACGTTACATTCGAAGAGTCGCAAATGTGTTGCCGGCCTTTTATAAGGGAACAGGGAATGGGAATAGGGATAGGGGAATTAGGAAAGTTAGGCCACCGGAAAACTCACTCACTGAACGGAATACTTCACAACGCCGTTTCACGCCAGTTTTCTGTGACTCCGGGGTATCACTCCGGTCGAGCCAGCTCATTCGTGCCAAATCATGGCTCCCCCACGGCACTGTTCGTTGTTGTTCAGCAATCAAGCGTCAAATAAATTAGTGACAGTAATTAGAACTGCGGTTAGTCAACGCTAATTGTCATTACCACACGACGATTTATCTGGGATTTCGCTGAAAATACACGAACCTGTGACAAATTGTAATAATGGTGATCGCATATCCATCAGAACTGAACGAGTCGAACGCGACGAACGAAACGAATTTCAAAATACGATACACGTTATGTCACGGAATCGCACACTAGCCCGCGCTAAAACGACGGATTCGACCGAATCGTTCGCTGTCAAAGTCTATTAGGACATGACTTCGTCTCAATATTAATGAAACTCAAGTTTTACTTGCATTGTTTCCACTATGTTCAATGCAATTTTTACTTTATAACAATTTTATAAGTAATACACGAACGAAATAGATCATCATCAGGTGATGTATTTCGAAACCGGTCGCGTGGCAACAGTTCAAGTAAAAAGTGAGTTTCATTAATGTTTAACACGAATTTCCACAACAACACAATCAATAATGTATGACATGGTATGACTTTGATGCGTTCGACCCTTTTTAAGGCATACGAGCACATTGTAATCGGCTGATAATATAACGCAAGCGTTATAGCGCTATCTGTTTCAGTACATATTGTACAGCGCTATAATAGCAGTGTGTAACTTTAATATTTAATTGAAGACATAAGTAGAAGAAGCAATTAACTAGCATTTTATAACCTTCGAGTTAATACTTATTTTTTTCTATAAAATTTTGATAAATCTTGCAATTTACCTGTTTCATTATCTAGCTAGTGTATCTAGCAATACATAAAAATTCACATTTTAATTTCAAATTATTTTTCCGGTCCTAAGGAGAACGTTTACGCAAAAATTTAGCAGTTTTTAAAATTTTACTCTACCGTTTATTCCACTCATGTCTTCAATTATTCAGTAAAAAATATAGGCGAAGATTCGAACTTGCATCCTGACTTTTCGTCAGCTTTCGCTTCCGCTACGGTTATACCTACACCTCGCTCCCACTTCTTCGTCCGTTCGTCGATCGATCGATCCGTATTTATATAATATCTACCCGGGTAATATTATATCTTATCTAATATATTCAATATATAATCTTCTTGGTCATTTTCTTTATGACTGAAGATGGCGTCCGGAAAGTTCGACTCTACTTCTCTTTCCAGTTGCGGTCACTTTTGTCCATTTTATTCGGTCTTCTGCATCTCTAGGGGCTGTTGTTATTCTAAGACAAGTGAGTGCCGTAATTTTGTCATACCATCGAGTAGGTGGTCGACCCCTGAGTTGCTTGCCTTCAACTTTACCCGTCACTATTAGTTAAAAGTCACAACTAAGAGAAAAACAGCTTTATATAATTGCTCTATATCAGACTCCCCGTACATGTTTGTGGTACACTTTACGGAAAAACTATAAGAGCTTTAGACTTCGGCTTTAGCATAGTAAATTGTGTATATATCTAGATGTGTTTTAAAAAAGTAATAATTTTAAAGATAGTAAGAAAAATAAAGTAAAATAAAATAATATACCTTACTAACGCCATCTATGGGTTGAGACGTGTGACTGTAAAGCTAAACTTATCTTAACAGTTGCACATCTCAACTTATAGATTGTGTTAGTAGTACAATATTATTTTCATTTTCTTATTACAATCTAAAGTCATCGTTCAGATAAACAAACTGAGAATCCAGTATCCACATCTTGTATCCAGAATCGTA
This sequence comes from Cyclargus thomasi, assembly GCA_026546445.1. NCBI lineage: Eukaryota > Metazoa > Arthropoda > Insecta > Lepidoptera > Lycaenidae > Cyclargus > Cyclargus thomasi. The sequence goes on along the minus strand of JAOTAV010071313.1, from coordinate 1,520 downwards.
AAATTTCATAAAAAATCTGTCACTACTCACAAAAGATACTTTTGTCCCGGAGAAATATATGATTCTCGCACGATAAATGAAATTTGGCTCAACGGAGTTGTAGACGGAATGATGATAATGAAATAGTTTAGCGGTAATAAATGAGAAAGTTCCACACGCGCAAGTTTATTTAAATTCTGCGTTTGAAGTTTCGCGGCGTGTCTTGCTTTCCGTTACGCCACAATACAAATTTATATAGTAGCGTTGCTTGGCTACGATCTTAAAATCAAAATATTGCAACTCAGAGACAGGTTTTTAGTATATAAAACGCGCTACTGCATGTGAATAACTACATACACTACATATATAAGTTGATGATGATGCTTGATGAGTCACTTTTCATCGCGTCATCGAACGCGGGTTTTGAGAGAACTATCAGTCAGGAGATGAAGGGGGAGAGTGGATGATACGTTTTTACTCTTTAATACGGCGTTGATAGTTCATCTTTTAAAATAATCAGCACGACCGCAAGCATCCACACATATTTTGTTTGTAGTACTTTGTCAGCGAGTAACACTATTGGTTAGCAGAGCCGAGAGGTTAGTAGCCTCACCCTATCTCTGCGCCCCCATTGGACAATCTTGTGTGCTGTTAGCCTACTGCATGTCATTTATGTACTGTTGTTTCATAATGCATACTGCGGCTGAACTTTTTCGGGGAGCGCAGGAAAGTTTAAAATTGCAACATCTGCTTAAAAATACTCCGCATATAATGTAATTGCACCGAATCTGTTTAACATTTATTGTTGGTAACTCGCTCCGCCGTCCGTAAATGAATTGAGTTACAACTTATTATGTTGTTAAGGTTTTATTGTTGCTTGTTTCATTTGCAGAGATTGTTGCAGGTGTTTTCATAGTTTGTGTTCACAGTGGTTTCACAGGGAATTAGGCTAATGTAGATAAAGAAGATAATGCTACAAAGAATAAAATATAAGGCTTATTAAAAAAGTAGGAATATTTTTTTTCCTTTGTTTTTTTCTATACCGCTGTAACTCCTTTCAAAACCTACCGCATTATACTTTTTTCACGTTTTCCACCCAATTTTTGCACGTGTTACGCTAATTAGGACAGACAAAATATGCATAAACCGACACATTTTCCCGTATATAAAATTACTATAGATTCGGTGCCTTTATTATAATTATCACTAATGGCGATCAATATTTGAACATTTTATACTTTCAAGCTTGTCTATATTTATTCTTCATGTCTAAACATATATATTTTTTTATAAGAATAAGGGGGCAAACGAGGTAACGGGTTACCTGATGAAAAGCAATTACCGCCGCCCATAGACACCCGCAACAACAGGGTTGCATGTGCGTTGCCGGCCTTTTAAGACGAAATACGCTCTCTTCTTGAAGGTTTGTAGGTCGTAGCGGTCCGGAAATACTGCTGGTGATACTTCATTCCAGAGCTTTACTGTGCGAGGCAGAAAGTTACGTGAAAATCGTACTGTGGAAGACTGCCATTCATCAAGAC
>JAOTAV010071302.1:0-13489 GCA_026546445.1 Cyclargus thomasi | reverse complement strand
ACAAAGCAAAAATTTTGAAAATCGGTTCACAAACGGCGGAGCTATGGTTGAACATACATAAAAAAAATATATATATCCACAGCCGAACATATAACCTCCTCGTTTTTTGGAAGTCGCTTAAAAAGGTAAGGTAACTTTTTGCTCGCGAAGAGCTCTACCCTTTTCTTGTACTGACGTCAGATTTATTTATCTATTTGTTGGTAAACTCTTATCTTCTAATAAATGTAGGATTGAGAGGGGTAAAATGTTAATTAAAAATTGCTGGCATAATGCCAATCTTATAAATTGGTACTTAACTGTACTATTAGTAGAGGGGTAGTGAATTCGTAATCCTTTTCTTTTATTAACCGATTGCGCCAGAAGGTGGGTCATCATTTTCGAGAGTATATATGTATCATTGTTTGGCACGCTATGCAGCCTAAAAGGCTTGATAAATAGCTGATTAATTTTCTAATTTTAATTATATAATGAATAAGGTAGTTCATATGTTTGTCCATCAATTACTCTGAAACTGCTAAACAGTTTTTGAAGGATTTTAGTATGCAGTTAGGGAATCAATTGTCTTTTATTATCATAGGATACCTAATATATATAGGATTAAGGAATATAGCTTTTTTGTTACGACTAAAATGCTCTCGTGAAGTATGAAATTTCTAATCGGGCATTGGTGCGGATTAATACCAGTATATTACATAATTGTCAAGTTCAAACAGAGAGTCTATAAGTGATAAACAAATACAATAAAAACATGATACGTGTATTCAATAATTATTTTAACAAGTATTATTTTATGCCTACAAATAAACCCTAAGTATAATTGCATGCAACTCTTTTCATAATATGAAAACAAATTAGTAAAGAGATAGCCCTAAGTTATGATTCCCATATTTTCAATTGAAAATTTTTGTCTGGATTTAAAACACAAGCCATGGCTTCCACTCAGCGGTTGAAAGCATACTTGCGCACTCGAGTTTAGTTAGCGAAGTTCCGAAAAACGAAAACCCCGTACACAGATAACAGAACAGAGATGTAAAAATAAAATCCAGCATACGGTTATTAAATTATACCTTATTTATTTCAAGTACAGGTCTGGTACTTCAAGAGCAATATATATTTTAAGCTCCACGTGGCGTGCGCATGCAATATGTTTGTGCGCTTAGTATGATTTTTCGTAAAGACCGTCGAACGCGTTAGCAGGAACTACATAATCGGCGTTAATCGTGATTCGTGTAATCATTAGCACGATCGTAAGTACACAATCGTTCGTAGCACTTTGTCAACGAGTTGATCTAAGGCGATTATATACGACGATCGGTGCACTAGACGGTGAAGATTCTAGAATCGCACAGTTCTGTTCGCGTGGACGGGACGACCTTTTTTATAAATAGCCAATCGACCCCATCGTCCAAAAATACGCAAAACAATATCAGCACGGGCGTACATCCTACTTTCGCAAATATGAGAAATCAGTAGCTGGAGGGCCCCCGACATTGATTGGAAGAAGCTATTCCCTCTCGGCATCAAATCCACAACTCGCTCGCAATATCCGTCTCGAAATATCGCGCCACACGGTAATATAATGTAGGAGCTGGCGCGGCGCGAGGTGAAACGTTATTATGCGGCCGGAGCGGCGGCTCCGACACCTTCACATCTTTATATCATAAGAGGTAACTTAAATTTTACTTACTCTATGTTTATATATATATAACTAGCGAACTCGACAGACATTGTCCTGCCGGTCTTGGTTTATGAATAAAAACCATTTTGAAATACCCTGTAACTCACAAAAAAAATCATTAATCAAGTCGGTCCAGTTGTTTGGTAGGAGTTCAGAGATATATATTACAAAGGGACTTTGCAGGTGTAATCTATTCTAATCAAGGGGCATTACACCTAAGCCACCGACGTCGCCGACATATGTCGGCAACATTTTACAAAATGTGTCAACGAAACGCGCAAGTGCGTGTCGCAATGCTCTAGCCACATATACCATTGTCAGCTTTTTGCCGTTCCACTTTGTCTATCCAATGCCTCGTGCACACCTATCATTTGTAGGATAACATTTATAACAAATCCACATAATGTGCAACTTTTTTTTTAGTAACGCCTTCAAAATTATACAATTTCAATGTAAATTTACAGCCAAATTCGCTTTAGTAACATGAAACTACAATATGTAATTCTCTCTACTTTTAATCTCACAAGAGAAATTCGTTTCACTTACGTTGAAACATATGAAATCTTGTGATATGAACGTAAATTCAATTTTTCCATATTTTTTATACGTATTAGTATATTATACTTCTTTACATGTAATTTATTATTTTTAATTAAATTTAAAGAAGAAAAGATAGAAAATATACTGATTACAGATAGACATTTTACTTTAAATTTACACATAAATATTTTAACGAATTTTGATATGCGTTCTCTACTTCAGCGCTATATAATAGTTGATTACAGTTTGAACATGGTTTAATAAGGTAATGAAAGTCACAAAGTCCATTATGCACTCTCAGCTCTCTTGGATCTTCAACAGAAGTTAAAAAATTGATTTTCTAATTGCTTTCGTTTGCATAATTTACAGTGATTCTTTATTAACAACTAAGATATCAATTTTGTCACGGTTTCATATTTTAAAATTAAATGGTAATTAGGCCCTAAATTCATATATTTTAAATTAACTCCCTGTTTTTATTGTTAAAATGCTAAGTTTGCTTTTCTGTTTAGCTGTCATCGTCGTGAATTGTTTTTTTATGTACCAAAAAACTAAAACTTTCTAAATAGAAACAATGACGAATATCACAAGGCTTCTAAAATCATACCGCCTCTTCAGTGGGTGAAAGGAACTTTTTGTACAAATGGGTTCCTTTGTTAAGACGTCGCGTATCCGACACGTGAAGTGTTGTCGCTGTACATTGTACATCCACTTACAAATCTTATTTGCGCCGTTTAGAAACGGATTTACAGCGCTCGGCCCGACATTTTTATTTTACACGTCTTAGTACGGATTCGGTAGAAATTTTCAGTTCTAGAAAAATCTTGTTTATTCTTCGTTAGATTAGGAAAACGGCAATGTCAGCGTAGTAAATAAAAAATCTTTTGAAGTCTTTTTAAAGCACATCAAGACCATCTTAGGCAAGCATCAAGTCATTTCAATGAAAATATTCGAAATCAAAACACGTACGAAAATTCCGCATATTCCTAGAACATAAAGGATATCGAGATATCTGAATAAATGTATTCGGTGACGCAAAATTGAAATCTCAGGTGGTCGCCTGCCTGGTCCACCTCGTAAGCCAGCCGAGCTTGACCCCCGTATTTTTCCCCGCTACCGGCTCACCCGATACGTAGCGGATTTACAATTGAATATAGGGGGTCACGTTACGGCGGTCAGGTGACACCTTAGATTTGTATTCAGTAACCCCGTGCTCCCGGCTACTATCCGTTGTGATTTACTTAAACCTACCGACTCATTGTATTAGTTTGCATAAGGTGTTCGTTTTATTTCCATTCGCTCCGTCCTTGTTAGACGGCAGATGGAATAATAATGATGTAAAATATTTCGAAGCTATTGACTTTTAAAATTTCAAAGCAATGTTTTAAGAGGTTTGTTGATCTGAACATTGTATTTGTTGTAACGTGTACTTGTGTTGTGATTTCTATTGTATAGCGTCATAAGTTTTTACAATTTTATCTTTTTTTTGTGATTTCTATGGTATAGCGTCATGAGTTTTGCTATACAAAAATAGTAGTCAAGTCCTATGGCTTTACAATGATTTTGAAGCAATAGTATTTGTCGATACCTGATAGCGACTACGTAAATTTTTAGGATGGCAAAATTTTACAGCGCCTCTAGCGGTCACTCGAGGAATTAAAATTACCATACTAATAATTTACGTATTCGTTAACGAGTATCGACAATTATTATTGTTTCAAATACATGGTAAAGCTACTGGTCGCTTGTACGCTTGGATGCGTATAAATCGAGCCTTAACATCATCGCAGAAACTTAAATTATGACTATTTTGACAGCTAATTTAAAGTGGCGTATACATTTCGGCGACGCGGTTTCGTTAAATATTACAAGCACTGGCGTATTTCCTTTTCGATTCCGAGCATATTTGGAAACGCGCCAACTAGCCGAACTTGCCGACAGCCTACAAACATTTTAATATAAACATCGAAATGTCTAGAATGCTCCTCAAGCGTCGTCGGTCCCTTTTCCCTAAATAATTCGCGATATAAGCCGTCCTTGATATCGGGATAAAAAAGGCCGGGGGTGTGAAAATGTTTCATTTTTTACTATCCAACGATTTTGGGGACGGCTTATGTACAAAATAGTGTTGCTCCTTACCTATTTTATTTTGTCGGCCTATATGCGAGTAACTGGGGTTCTATTTACTTATTTAAAATATCACCCTGAATTGGTGTCATGTACGAATTGCAAAATAAAACTGTCTAAACTCTGTAGGAGCTGCGGAGCTTCGTAGCTAGATGCAATTCCTCGGTTCTCTAATTACTTTGAAAATTCAGTGAATTAGAAAATTCTCCCGCACCTGTTCTTATTTTCCGGTGGTCAGTACTCAGTGCTATAGCAAAAGTCTTATTGATTTCCCAACTTGAGAGAACCAGCCCAAACGCTAAGAATAACTACATTTTAATTCTTGAATATGTTAAATCAATACTGGAAGTTTTAAAACTGTTTTATTAGTCTTCTAATTTTGCGATCCCTAGACGAAGTATTTAAAAATTAGCTACAAAGCATATTTTGAACACATAATATGAGGTGTACCACTCCGTGTACCAAACCGTTATTTGTTATCAAAATCACCCATGCATAAGGCAATATTTTTCCTTTTTTGGCCAACCGTCTATACAATAGCAATAGCTTTTGCACCCAAAATATGCCTTTGATTTGAAAGAACTTTTTTATATATAGATAATACAGATAATAATTGGCAGACCACCCCTACAGCACAAAAATTTCTTAGTGTGGGGGCGGCCAAATAAATAAGTTTTTGTAAGTACCTAATATTTCAAAATGTGTTTTTTTTAATTCTAATTAATATTTGATGACAATAAACAATTTATCATTAAATCCTCATATGAGGATGCGTTACTGAGTCTAGGACGATGACGTACGACGAACACAATCAACTTGTACGTAGTAATGAAGACTCGTCCACCTCTCCAAGTGAAATGTATCCTGGTATTGGATGAGCTAATAAATTTCGTACGTGCCGAGCCGGCTCACGGAAAGTTTTCTTTGTTCGTGCTTATTGATGTTTATATAAAGATATTTTTGTGGTAAATATTACCTTGTTTATCTTGCTAATTTGTAATTTATTATTCGTTCATCGTAAGGTAAATATATGAATGGTAATGGTAACTAAACTAAGCCTACGAAAGTCGACACGTTGTAAGCGATTCTCACTGCCCACAGAGAAAATATCGCGGTTCGTACATTGCGTTACACTGCAGTGGGAAAACAAAAGAAGTTTATACGAGTAGCAGTAACGTCATACAAGAACTTACCTCTTGGCTTTCTCTTCATCTCTGCACATTTTGCAATTTCATTTCCCCGGGGAAGCCAGCACGCCTGAAACGACACCTTCTCTCCGTAAACTTTAATATTTTCAGTGCTTTGTGATCTTTCCGAGCTCGATATTAAATAAAACGGCACTTTAAAATACATTATTTATATACAAGAAAGAATTTACTGGAGCCTGGTTTTATTAAAACACATTTTTATGTTTAAAATCTTTATATTTTCCTGCTAGCAATCGGATAAAAAATTTACACGCATTCCTACTAAAATGAGAATCAAGATCGTTTATTCACAGTTATGCAGTCAAGAGGCTTACAGAGTATATAAAGTGCAATAGTTCTTACATATCCTACCATGAGCATGGTGTATGAATGTCTTCTTTAATATAAAAATAAGTCAGATTTTCCTTCCTGACCGCAGGTAAAACTACAGCATTACTCTCAGTCGACTGGGGCAGCACTCAACTCTGCGCTGCGGATTTTTACGGAGCACCATTTACACATTTAATTAAATCCTCACTGTTTTAATTCGACTCCATCCGCCATAATTGCTCCCTCATTCAGACCGCGACTAGTGAAATGGCACATTATTTTCAAACGCTTCGAGCTTTTAGGCTCGAATTTTGACGTCTCTTGAATTTAAACAACCGATTCGACGTGTTATTTTCGGTTGAATGCAGCGAAGAATTTAATTTTTGTTTACAGTTTCGAAACCATAATCACTTTGAACCGAGTCTCAAGTTAGAGAGTCTTCGTTTTATTTTGTTTACTAGACAGCAATTCAAACTTCAAACCATTTCCAGCACTTCGCGTAGCCCGCGAGTAAAATAAAGAAATACGGTCAACCGATATCATACAAAAATTGATTTTCAATCTGCACAAACTGAGTTAAAAGTCATCAATTATTACGCAAATGTAAGGAGGCAACGTGTGGGGTGGGTAGTGGGGGGAGGGGGTCCAGCATGGCCGCCGCGTGTGACGGACAGCGGGCCCAGTTGAACGCTTTCAAAAAACATTGTCACTTTTATGCGAAATAAAATGTTTCGCAAATAAAAATCTATTTACGGCAACTCCGATTTCCATGTATTGATTTTGCTCGACACTGTCCTGAGCTTAGATTTCTGCTATTTCTATATGGTTGGGACTTTTTGGGTGCGCAGACTTTGAAAACATTAGTTTTATACCGACTCATAAAGTCACGCTGTATACGAACTATTTTCTTCCTGAAACGAATAATATGAGCCGAACATCGATATATCCAAAGGAAATACCGGAAAAGGAAATGTATCTGCGCTGTTGCCATCTATTCCCAATAGATAGGACGAAATAAATGGCTCGCAGCACAACATGCTCAATTTGGCACTGTAACGACGTTGTAAAATAATATAGATAATAATGTAGCGCCACGTAACACATTAAAGCTTGTTTTTAATATTTTATTGTAAGTATGGGCATAGACCAAATATTTTCTCTATTGTATGGGTCATAACCCAAAGAATATTGTACCTCTCAGACCTGCCCGTCTACCTAACATGTCTATGTGGGAATCGATTATTATCGTTTACGAAAATCGCTTGGCGTGGTTTTGGATAATTTTTTTCTTAAATAAGGGGGCAAATGAGCAAACGGGTTACCTGAGCAGCAAACTGAAAGCAACTGCCGCCGCCCATAGACACTCGCAACGTCAGGGTTGCATGCGCGTTGCCGGCCTTTTAAGAGAGAAGGTTTCTTTTTAAAGGTTTGTAGGTCGTAGCGGCCCGGAAATACTGCTGGTGATAGTTCATTCCAGAGCTTTACTGTGCGAGGCTTCTGCCTAAGTTACGCGAAAAACGTTTAAGAGCGTCCGTGGCCTAATGTGTAAGAGCTATAGTTTGCACTCGAGAGGGTGCAGGTTCGAACCCCGGTGGAGGCGTGTACCAATGAGACATTTTCCGATCTCAAGTACATACTGCTGAGAGCCATGCTTCGGCGCCAATGGGCCGGCTCGACCTAAGTGATACCACGGCCTCACAGAAAACTGGCATGGAACGGCATTGTGCTGTGATTCGTTCAATGAGAGCGTTTACCTGTGGTCCAATTTCCCTAATCCCCCTATCCCTTTTCCCATAATATCAATAATATCAATAGAAAAATATATATAACGGTGACCAATTAATTTTAAGGAATTAGGGTTGAATATCCAAGGGGTAAAAACGGGACCCTACTAATTCAGTCTCCAGGCTGTATCTCAAGAATGGTAATAGCTAGAGAGTTGACATTTTCACAGAATATATATTTCTGTTACTTAACACAAACTAAATTAAATATTTTAAATATTTAATTTATTTTGTTTTTAGTAAGTGGCTCTAATACAATAAAAATATTTTCTGCTATTTCGATGACTTTATAATAGATCGAGTAATTCGACGTGCTATAAAACTTTTTCATAAATTATAAACTTTCAGAAATACGTTTTACCAATTTTTTGCCCTGTACTGGTACGGAACCCTTCTTGCGCGAGTCCAACTCGCACTTGGCCCGTTTTTTTGTTGGTCAGGTACATATTTAACAACTTATATATTTTTTAATTAATAACTTATACTATTATTTTAACATACTTTGCTTAAAGTCAATATATGCTGTATTCTTTTCTATTCTACCGTGCCGAGTGATAATTGCGAATTTCTTTTGTTTTATAACTTGATTAGTTTCACGTTCTCTCTTCAGCAGTAATTATTCGAAGAAATAAAACAATTAGTATAATATTCTTGGGTAACGGACAGTAAAATTGAGTTGGGAAGGAATTTCTTAACGAAAATGTAGTCGGTCTAGAGACAGAGATTACCCATTACGGTAATTTAGCTCCAACACGATCTCCATACTAATTCACATTCAAATGTCAACTAGTTCAAACTTCGGACTCTCTTTTTAACCGAGAAGTCCACAAAATTGAAAAGGTACATTTTGGCCATTGATTCTGTGGTATAGATTCAGCGGCCGTAAAGTTTTTAAATTTTGTTACCTATAGTTTCGTGCCCACATAATACCATTTTTCTATGTTTAAACCTACATTATTATGCTGTAGTGCAATCCCGTTATCACTATTCATAAAACAAAACTACTACTATTAAGGTCAAAGCTTGTATGTGATTTACAATATTTTGTAATAAGATTTTTATTAGTTTCTAAATTTTCTTTTTTGCACCTAAGAATAAATAAACAACTATTATTTAGTAGGTATTACTTTTATTGTTTTTACAAATTAGTGATTTGACGACCTCTGTGACTCAATCGGTAAGCGGGTTCGAATCACACTGAAGGAACAAAAGTTTTTCGATTTTTCATGGTCTTGAATATGTGTATTCATTAAATATTTTCATTGTCTGGTATCTGAAACACAATTCCCTCGGGTACTTAGCACGGGGCTAGATTGACATGGTGTGAAGCGTCCATAGATATTATTAATATTATTATTAAACTAAATGCTCTTAAGAACAGGTATTATATATTATTTCTTTAAAAATTTGCATTCATTGCAAAAAATAAAGCTTTCAATAAACTTTTATTAGTGCTTCTAGACTTTTGATATCGAGAGGATCAGTCTAATTATATTAAAAGTTTGTACAACTCTCTCGCGTTTCTCTCGACCTGTGAATTGAGGCTTGTTCGTTTTTTATTGTGTCGGTTTTTTCCTTGTCCCGATTTTTCATTCGAAAACTAGGTGTATGAATTAATAACTTGCTCATAATACTTGTCTATGAACATAGTTTTATGTTGATTTTAATTCCTTCGACTCTGCCACGTCTTTCCAATTAATGTAGCTTACAAATCTTATAACCTATTATAATTGTTCACAGAACAAATAGATTAATAATTGAAGACATAAGTGGAAGAAGCGGCGGCGGAAAAATGATTTGTAATGAAAATACATACATACAAAATACATACAAGCTATTTTGTATGTATGTATTTTCATTTCAAATCATTTTTCGCCTTAAAAATTTTAGTTAGGAACCGCTTAGTTACAAGATTTATCTAAATTTTATGGACAGAACTTATTATGTGTGTTAATATAATGAGTATTGGTATTTTCACCAAAATTTCGACCTTCTTTAAGTGACGATAGCATTAGGTACCATATAAATTATGAGTCGAATGATAAGTATTTCAGCTAGTTTGGATCATTACCAATCTCATAATTTCACCAACGAGACCACTGCACATGATCGTTTATTAACGAAAACCTCTAATTACCTTTTCTGTGGTGAACCAGGTTACCTGCATTGCTAATTTATTGACCTAGTAGGTAAATTAATAACGAATATTTTACCACATCTATATTAATAATGATATTTGCGTTTACAATATTATATTTTTACCTATGTCAAAGTGATTTGATAATAATTTGATATGATAGCTCTGCTCCATCCCTAAGTCCTAAAGATCTTCAATTTTTTTTTCGTAGTATTTTACTATTGTTATGCGGTTTCATGTTCGATTTGTCACAAGCAAGTAAGCCACATTGGGTGCTTTTAATCTAATGGACGCTCTAATTATAGTACCATAATGAAAATTTAATTAAAATATATTCAAATAGTTTTAAATAAAATATGTAAATTTGATGTGAATATCTATTAATTTTTTTCTGTATTATTACAGTAATCCTTAAATCTCTCTGAGTGCGGTAGATTTGAGCCAGACTTGAGCCGTGGGCACCACAAGGAAGAAGTAATTTTATAAGTATGATAAAGTATAGTTTCCGAGCAAGTGGGCTCGTATAGTCATCGCGGACTGAGCACATCCAGTCCTGTGATAAATGAACGAGCTCAAGCAGATCTCGCTTGAGGCGACACCTTATCACTGTCATGATATATTGTTAAACGTAAAGCCCCGTGCACAACGTAGCATTAGTACTAATAAACCTTGCATTCGGAGGCGGATGGTGAGCTTATTTTTAATGTTTCACCAAAATAAAGTTTCTATCTTAGATTTAAGTTTAGTCTTTTGAAAAACAGGGTTATAGCTGGTCAAGTTAATGAATTAATAAACTATCTTTTGTACATATAATGTAGTTATTGATTTATATACATCTTAGGAAATTATGCACACTACTGATGTCGCAAGTGCGTGGCCGGCCTTTTTATGAGGGAATATGGAAAGTGGATTAGGGAAGTTGGGCTGGTAAACTCACTCACTGAACGAATCACAGCACAACGCCGTTTCACGCCAGTTATGTATTTGTAAATGTAAACCATTCCCAAGTCACCTTGAATACCTATAAAAATTAATTAAAATCGGAGTCGTTCATTAAAATCCAGTCGTTTGGAAGGAGTTCAGCTACAAACCCACGTGTACAAGTTTTATATAACATAAATGAAACTCACTTTTTACTTGCTATAATCACTGTAATTTTTACATTAATAACAATTTTATAAGTAATATTACTTATAAAAAATTACAGTGAATATAGTGCAAACAGTGCAAGTAAAAAAAGAGTTTCATTAATGTTGAACATGAATTTCCACCAAGAACCAACAATACAACCAATCACCTATACAAAGTGTTATATATATTAAGATATTCAAAAATAGAAGGTGTGAATGCACCTTTAATCTTATTCAGAATCTTCCGAGTCACAGGTGTTTACACATTTGTCAAAGTTAGGACATTAGCAGTAACGACGTAACTGTGAATCAAATTGATTTACTACCTACTCCGGCCGTAAACACACTTTAGTGGGTTATCGATAAGCTCCGCCGAACTGCAATTATAGTTTATTAGTACTTACTAGCAGACTCCATACCACGGACTCGTATCATCTGCCTCAGTTGAATTCCGAAACACTTCGAAAATGAAGGCCGCTATATGTTCGGGCCTGTCGAATTTGACGGAGTATTCTGAGTTCTGATATATTCAACTAAAAGATGACACGTACAATAAAACTTTGGCAATAACTAGGCCCGGAATATTACGGATACGTTCAATACCCTCAAAATGTATAAATGAAAACGATCTTCTCTAAGATACCGGTAATGATCAAGCGTCTTTTTCAGTGTGGCATAGATGATCTAAATTCGATTAAACTTTATTTTCTTTTTTGTCAATGTTGATAAGAAATTGCTAATAAATAATTACTGTTAATCCAACAATAACATTATCTATCATAGTCATAACTTTTTTTAAATATAGAAAATTAATTCAACTTATATTTTCAAAACAAAAATATTTTATGTATCAACTAGTTGATACCCGCAACTTCGTTGCGCGAAAATTTGTATATCACGGGAACCGTACATTTTCATGGATATGAAGTATCCTATGTGTTACCTAGACTTAATAGCTATTAAATAAAAAAGTTTTTTTCGAATACGTTCAGTAGTTCCGGATATTAGCGCGTACAAACAGATAAACAGACAGCTTTCTTTTGTCGATTTGTGTTCTATTACTGTTCCTAAGCCCCCTACATTGATTAGTTTGTAAAAATATTAATTGTACAGGCAATCCAATTTTACTGTTTTATTATATGTATAGATAGACGCAGATGTTATAAATAATACAATATTCTGCACGTAGGAACCGTAAATATGAGGTAATATGTGATACATCATGGTGGAGCAGATAGTGCGAAAATGTAAAACATATTTTGAATTTCATGCGCGCGGAAACTACGCCAGCCGTGCATGTTATGTGCATATACGATATGCAAAGCTTGTATACACCAAAAGACAAATATATTTTTTTATTTCTATGTAGAATATAACAGGATATTTTATTCCACAAAGATTTATTAAAATACGATGTAAGCTTTTGATTGAAGTGGAAAGCACGGTTGTGAAATTTTAAAATCTTTTAACCAACCAGGAAAATTACAATTTTTACATAAAAGACGTTGTGAAATAATGCTTATGGAAAACACATATATAAATACTTTTTACTAACTTATCTTTATTAAACCAAAAATATAATGTATTTAGCGGATAATGTAGCTTTCCAATAGTAAAAAAATTTAAATCGGTTCGGTTAATTATATATAAAAAACAAACAAAAACACAACGCACAACCACTTTATAACATTACATATACCTAGACTTTTTTTTACGTATTTTAGCGTAGAATTCGAAAAACGCGTAAAATACGAATATTCTTGAAAGTGTTCTGCGAAAATTTAATTTATCCAAGGCTAAGTTCCATCCCTTCAACTAAGTCCATTCTAAAATTAAGTTGATTGGTAACTTCATTAGGGCGTGAAGGAAGGACAAACAAATAAACTGAAACACTTTCACATTTATAATATTAGTATGGATAAATTAAAATAAAGGTGCCTACACACTTTTATATACCTCATAACTATAAAAATGCGACCCATAGTCATTTTGATTGCGTCTAGATGGATTTTTCTCGCGATGTTATGATAAGGAGTACGAATAGCTGCCATTCCGACCGCGCTCCAGGGCTTTTACGTGCTGAAATAGAACTCATTCATGAGCTATATAATATCCTCCGTGATTCTACTGAATCAAATATCAACATTTATATATTTTTTGCAATTACCTCGTAAAGATAAACCGCGCATGAAGTTATTGTATTCATAGTAATCGATAATTGACAAATTCTCGATTCGTCGAATTAATCGATGATTAAAAAATCAGTACATTATCGACATACCCAAAATCATGAGCTCATGGATTTGTACAATTTAATATTTATTATTTTATATATAATATTTCAGAGATTTATCATTTTAAAGAGTATTCAGGTAAATTTGAACATGATATCCATTGCAGTTGAATTACATAATATGGTAAAACATTACTTTTGTTTAACATTTATATATATTATCATAATTTTATAATTTTTGGTATTAATTTTTTGAATATCTTTGATGTACAGAATTTACATTTCTATAGATTTATTATATATATATATATATATATATAGATAATAATTGTATGGTTTCAGT
>JAOTAV010071291.1:0-13490 GCA_026546445.1 Cyclargus thomasi | reverse complement strand
TACCTAGGATCTCATCCAAACTTCTTATTCAACTTATATAACATTATTGTTAATGTCAGTCCATCACGCTTCGGACTAAAAGAGAATATTACTAACTAGAATATCACTATGTTTCTGACCTTGACTACGTCCGCGTGAAACTTTAAAAATTATCCCGTTTTTACATTTTTTTTAATACAGCTCGGCTCCTATGGCCGAAGCGTGATGTTATATAGCCTATAGCCTTCCTCGATAAACGGACTCACTAGGGTTTAATGATCATATGAAGAGAAAATAATAAAAAAACTACGACAATGAAAACTTTTTTTTCAATTTTGATTTGGCAAAAACTTATAGGTATGATGATGTTATTATGTGAGCCTCCTCAAATATTAAATTTATTTTGTTTATATTTTTCTGTTGTCGTAGAAGAAACAGCAATACACGATCTGTAAATATTTTAACTCTTTAGCTATAACCTTTCTTGAGGTAGAGCCTGACACCAGACAGACAATAACCCTTTGGCTACGGAAGCCTAAAAGGAGAAAAAGAGACAAAAAACTTTGCCGAATAAAAAATAACGTTTCTACAAAAAACGTGAAATTCCACCGAAAACATTCTGTAAAAAAGCAAGCCAAGTCTCGATTGAGCTGCTTGTTTGTATCTAAAAGTAATAAAATCTAGACAAAGGCATGCGAAGGCTCTTTCCTGTGATTTGTTTATTATTGTAGTTAATGTTATACGACTGGCCGTTTGACATTTACCCACTAATGAATAAAATATGGTCAAATGCTAGTAATATAAACATTAACGATATAAATAATGATGAATGACAGGACTTTGACAAGAAACAAGCAGGTCAATCGAGACTTGGCCGGATTTTTACAGAATGTTTTTGACAGGATATCTTCTCTACACGATGGATTATATTTACGGTGGAATTTTGACCACAGGGCGACCTTAAGTAATATTTGATCATTGAAGCTACTCGACTTCAAAAGGGTACAGAACAATATATATGGGTTCGTTTAATTAACCGATCACTAATTAACATTTAAGACAATATTCTATAGTTACAGTACAGTTCAGAAATTGTATGGCTTCTCTAAAGTTAATGGAGCTTAGAACACTAAGCTACTAACAAGTAGGGAATAGAAAATACTGAATTTGGAACTAAAATGTGAAAAACCGGCCAAGTGCGAGTTGGACTCGCTCTCGAAGGGTTCGGTTCTCGTTTTTACCCTTTGGGTACGAAACCCTAATAACAATAGATTCGTTTTGATTAGAAGACTAGCGAGCGTGGGTCGCCTGATGGTAAGTAACTTCCGTCGCCATGGAAACTTGTGTCACCAAAAGAGTTGCAAGTGGGTTTCCGATCTTTTCATAAAAGCTACGAGAATAAATAGAACAGCCGGCCTAAGATGTACCGTCGACGTATGTCACTTGTATCTCACTCTCGAGCGTGAGTATTTTGTCGATATTAACATATATTAACAGACAGGCTTACTTAGTAGTTAGACTTTCTTATTTTTTTTTAATTAAGGGATGGATACTAGTGATTAGCTTACTCGAAATGTTCTTTATCCTTTTCCTTTTAATTTTCCTCGCTTCCCGTTCTTTATAAGCCCCCAAAAATAACTAAAATAAGGGACAGACATCGCAGGCGTGTTTCTTTACCTTATAAACCGTGAACGACAAAACGCAACTCGATTCGATTGTGTTGTCATGTTAGGATTCGTAGACAAAAATAACACAGATGAAAAAAAACACAACTATCTCTAATTTTGATGACAGGCATGATAAAAAAATTATGTCATGTTAAGGTCAATAGAGATGAAAAGAAAATGTGTAGACAAAATTTTGTCGACGAGCCTACGATAAATACGTCTGCTTCACGCCAGTTTTCTGTCAGTCCGTGTTACTTCTCCGGTTGAACCAGCACGTTCGTGTCGAAACATGGCTCATTCACAGAAAAAGTCTTAAATCTATCCTATACTCAATGAAAAAATCTCTAAAAAGCATTTATATACTTTTCAGTACCATGCAACGGGTCGTAAAGACCCCGACACGTAATTACACGTGTGACGGAGAAGGGTTAGGTGATAAATAACCCCACGCACCTGCGACGGGGTCTGAGGGATCCCAGTCGAATATACATCACCGGGAACTGGCCGAATGCGCTTTTATGCCTAACTACGACCTGTGAAGGGTTAGGTTTTTTTACAATGATTTTATTTTTTTCTTTATATATAAACGAAATAGTGAAACGAGAGGGTGCAGGTTCGAACCCGAATGGAGGCGTGTCATTTTCCGATCTCAAATACATAACACGAATGCTCATTGTCGTAGGAGAGCCATGCTTCAGCACGAAAGAGCGGGTTCGACCCGAGTGATTCCACCGCCTCTCAGAAAAATGGCGTGAGTTTACTCTTTGGATGTCTCGAGTGTCCATGGGCGACGGCAGTTGCTTTCTATGAGGTGACCTTACTGCTCGCTTGCCCCCTAAGTATCGTAAAAAACATGCACACTCGCGTTGCCGGCCTTCCTATAAAGGGATATCAGAAAAAAGAAGTTTTACATCAGTTTTTTAAAAATCCGTGCTTTTTACGTAAAAATAGAAAATATATACAAATGATATAAAACTGAAGGGTTTTTTTGTTTGTTTGAACGCGCTAATCTCAGAAACTACTGGCCGGAATTGAAAAAAATCTTTTTGTTTATCGAGGTTTATATTGTTAGTCCATTTATCGAGGAAGGCTATAAGCTATATAAAGACCACGCGGGAAAAACAAGGTATGTCACTTTTTGTGAAATTGAATTTCTGATGTCATCTGTTAGCTTTTTAGTGTATAATTCTATTATACGCAGTCAACTGTTTTAGTTTAACTTACATTTGTTTGTCACTTGGGCTGTATATATATACACTTTTAAACTATATAATGCTGTTTTTCTCTCAGTTGTACTTTTTGAAATTCCTTGTATTTCTTGCTTTGTTATATAACATACCAATAGGAGCCGAGCGGTGATCAAAAATTTAAACATAAAATAGATCGATGTAAATAATAAAACTATTATTTAAAAAATTGCCTTCCTGGCGCAGTCGGGTAAAAACGGAGTAGTTTTACAGTATGTTGTCGCATGAAGTTAGTCATAGAGAAAGGAAGATAGATATTTGACGACCTCTGTGGCTCAGTTGGTAAGCGCGTTGGTAGCTTAACCCGGGGGTCGCGGGTTCGTACGCCGCCGCCCGCCGACGGAGCAAATGTTTTTCAATGTTCCTGGGTATTGGATGTGTATTAAATATGTGTATCATGTAATAAATATCTTAATTATGTGTGTGGCGTAAAAGTATTAAATATATTTCCGTTGTCTGGTACCTGTAACACAAGTCCCTCGGGTACTTAGCACGGGGCCAGATTGACGTGGTGTGAAGCGTCCATAGATATTTATTTTATTATTTTTTAAATTTAATTACCAAAGTTCATAATACAACAAAACTAAAATCATTCACTATTTTAGCCGTGGCATTTAAATTTAGCGTTATACTATCTTTTGCGCAAGACTTTGTTTGCGTGTACTTTGAAAATCACTTAAAAACGAATAGTCTTCTAAAATCCTTTAGAAATATTTTCGTCAATATAACCTAAGCCTAAGTTATAAAAGATATTTCACAATATTAGTCTGGAAATATGGAAGAGAATTCACCCTTCTGACCTAAACAACACAAAACTTAATTCATGTAAGACGGTAACTGTAGTGTGGTTTCACCAAAGCATCATATTACACTATTTGAACCCGTCCACGTCAATCTTACTCTGGAGATTATATTGTTAATCAATTCAGGGTTTATAGAACGGTAATAATAATAATATCCCCACAGGACTCGTCTTACCTGGCGTAGAGATACTCGTATGTCTCAAACTAATTGGTACGTTTAATTATAACATTTTAATAATAATAATCATTTTTATTAAAATATGTTAAACACCAAAAGAACATTTTTGTTCCTTTTTTATATTCTAGAGGTCGCCCTGTGGTCGAAATTCGATCATAAATATTTCTCAATTTAATCACAAACATCAATTTGGCATAAAAGTCTCGTTACCAGGCCATTAAATATGCAAGATTAAATTAAATTCAAGATTAAATCATTTTTAAAATAACATAGGTATTCCACAATCCTCCTCCACATCAACTATAACTGGGAGAAATTTCATGCTTTTACATCTACGCGTCTTTTGTAAAAAGGGGTACAAAATTTTCCGCTCGCGTATCAATATATAGATGTAGTGATTTTAAAATCCCTTAATAAACTATACTACAAAATTATAAAAAACTTTCTTTTTTATAATTTTATATTATAGTTTATATTACATAATATTTAGTATTCAAATTTGTTAAGTTACTAAATAAAATATTAAAAGTCAATATTCACTTTTATGGCAATAATTACAATGAAGGGACGACTGTCGCTGACTCGACACGCCAAGCTCCTACTGACTAAAACTACTAACAAGCAAAAATCATACTGTGTTTCTTACATAATATTAACAAGATTTGCTGTCTTAGACCTCGGCAGCACCCCTACCCCTATTCAAAAGACAAGAAAATCTTGACTCATAATTTGTGACTATAATGGCCTGTTTCTCCGTTCTTGATAAATGTCTGATGGGCTATCCACAACTTTTTGAACAGATTATCCGTACATAACTTGTTTAAAAAAGTCGTAGATAGCCTATTCGACACATATCAGTGAGCGGTGAAACGGGAATCTAATCAATGTTTTTGTCTGTGACACAAACATAACATAATTAATGTTCATGGGTTCGTGTAAGTGATATGCGTGTGTGTCTGTCAGATCTTTTGTCGCGAATTAATTTATCATGCGGATAGAGACATTAGTTGAGCGGTAGCACAATAGACGAAGGGTTTCTATCTGTGACATATTCCATGGAGATAAATGTAAGAAGAAAATTCCAACCGACAAAATGCTCAACTTTGCTTCAAATATAAATGTCTCACAAAGATTATGTTACACTATTTTTTAGAAAACAAATTCACAAAAAAAGGTGTCTGTTTATGTATTTGTATGTATGTATTTGTAAGTGCTTTGAATAAATCTTTTTTTTTTTGTTGTACAGCTGTGAAGTCCACGTAACATATAGGAATATACTTTCCCGGAAAAATGTCCGGTTCCCGCGTGATAAACAAACTTTCGCACAACCAAGTTGCGGGTACCAGCTAGTCAATAATATTATTATTGTTGACTAGTTAGTGCCCGCAACTTCTTCATGTTATTTAACCAGTGCTTCCTTCTTTTACGATAAGTTATTGGAATAAATTAGGATTATTGAGAAAGTGATTATCAAAAAGAGAAGAAACAAAAATTATCGCGCGTAAATTTAAACGATGCAAATGAGGAAGAGAATATTTTTATGAGGAAAGGGATGATAGGAAATATAAATACTAGCAAACTGAACACAATACCCGCTCTGTACATGCAATCAATTCACAAAATTAGTTAAAAAGACCAGTTTCCAGTGACACAACTTATAAACTTTAACCATTTTTTGAGACAAAAGACATTGTCACACATGAGAATATAGCAAAAAACAATAATTATGAAGTTCACAAAGTATACGATATATGTTTATATAGTACACTTAAGAATCATCAAAATCGGTTAAGCATTTAAGAAGGAGTTCAGTATCATACAGAACAAACACACACAAAAGCTCCTGATAAATTCCTCTAAATCTTTCAGAAAGAGATAGCGCAAGATGAATTTTTAAAAATTTTTATATAGGATGCGGTAACGGTTGAGGAACCCAAAATATTGCGGAACTTCCTCATTATGAGGAAGCGGAAAAGCTATTCTCAGCCTACTGTACACGAACTTTACCACAAGCTTAAAAAAGTTAATACAAATTAAATAAAGAAGTTAAATTTAACAACAATAAAAATACCGCATTTCATAGCTGAAGACCGCGGATCAAATATTATGATATATGCAAGTATTTTCTTCCTAAATGTTCTAGAAATAGTGCTACTACAGTTTTCCTAAAATGAACTCTATCCTCGAGTTTTAAGGTCACATTTTGAGTGTGCAAAGTCGTCCGTAAAATAAACACGGTGGTGACAAGACGCTAATGGCCGTACAAAGCGTTTTCCGGTTGATTTACGTCAGGTGTCCGTATTTTTCACAATTTTCCGGATTTCCGGGAAATTTTGGGAGAATTTCATGCAACGTCACTCCACCGAGTATAACGATATTTATCAACTGTGTCAGCGGCGTCTTTGTTAAGTCGGTGTCATAAAAAATATCATTGGAGAATTCAGACCGTCCGTAGCCTAGTAAGTAATACCTTTAGTTTTCACTCTGGAGGGTGCAGGTTCAAACCCGGGTGGAGGCGTGTACCAATGAGACATTTGCCGATCTCGAGTACATAAAACGGATGCTCATTGCCGTAGGAGAGCCATGCTTCGACACGAATGGGTCGGCTCGGCCGGAGGGATACCACACTCCGGGCCTCACAGAAAACTGTCGTGAAACGGCTGTGCTTCATTTGGTGAGTTTACCGGTGGCTTAACTTCCCTGATCCCCCGTATCCCTATTCCCATTCCCTACCCGGCCGGCAACGCACTTGCGACTCTTCGGATGTTACGAGTGTCCATGGGCGACGGCAGTTGCTTTCCATCAGGTAACCCGTCTGCTCGCTTGCTCCCTAAATATCATAAAAAATGGGGATGGTGATCGGTGAGTAGTGAAGTTTGCATATGAAAATAATAATAATCTCCATGGACGCTTAACACCACGTCAATCTGGCTCCGTGCTAAGTACCCGAAGGACTTGTGTTACAGGTACCAGACAACAAAAATACATTTATACTTTACACATATTTAAGATTTTTAATATATAACACACATCCTTGACCCGGGAACATTTAAAAACTTTCTGTTTCCGTCGACGGGATTTGAACCTGCGAGCGACGTGTGCTACCTAAGCGCTCAACCACTGCACCCCAGAGGTCGTCGCTTTTTAATATAATCAGCTTATTGCTGTCCGCTGTTGATCGTAGGCTTCCAGCTGCGGCTGACAGCCACTTTGTCGGTCCACCGCTCCCACAGTCGTTCAAGTAATAGAGTTCTAACACTTGTCTGCTCGTATTATGTTTTTCGGTCTTTAAATTACCATTGCAGTGTGTTAATAATTCTATGAGAGGTTAAGTGTCCGTGGCTTAGTAGGTACCTTTGGTTCTCACTCGAGAAGATGCTAGGTTCGAACCCGGATGGAGGCGTATACATCTATCTCAAGTATACTATACGGACGCTCGTTGTTGTGGGATAGCCATTTGGTACAAGTGAGCTTCCTTGACCGGAGAGATGACCTCACAGAAAACTGCCATGAAATGGCTATGCGCTGTGTTTCCTCCAGTTCGGCCAACTTCCCTATTCCCGTTTTCTATTCTTATAGCCTATTCCTTCATACTAAAGGCCGGCAAAATAGTGATAACGATTATTACTATCGATAACTCTACAAATATTGCAGAATATTGTAAGTTGTTCACAGGTGCCATTATAGAGAAAGCTAAATTATTAGAAAATAAGCCGTAATGTCTTGTTTACATACACTTAGTAGATAACTAAATTTCGACTACACTTTATGTCATTTAACTTGTCACTTGCCACTAAATTTTGTGTTTACCTAATTATCTACTCAATATGTGTAAACCAGACATAACACATCCGTAGAGTTAAATGACCCCCTGCAAAAAAATATTAATTAATGACAAATGTCATAAATGAATATTTTTATAATTAATATTTTTGTGATTCGTGATGGCATCCAACTCTATTAATATTATGATTTTTATAACTATTGACCTAGCCTTATCCATCCAGCGAAAATGTTGTTACAGCATACATTTCTTGTCATATATTCACAACATATACATATTAACGCTTCCCAAACAAACGTACAGTGTTCACAGCTGTTTAAACACGTAAATTACTGACGGGATTATAGTCTTTACAAAGTGAGCTTAAGGGTTATATTTGCGGGTGCTATTTTTGGGACAAACACCACCGTAACCAGTAATTATTATAATAGTTTGTAAGCAATTGCGGGTTCCCGCGGGTTTTGTGCGTCAGTTGTTTCATACGTCATCAGCCGTCATTGTTGTTTTAGATTCATAGCACCATTATTACATACATATTAGGTTGTTTATGAAAAATCTTGAGGCGAACTTCGATTAACTATTAATAAGACGCGCAGATTCTTTATAAAATTGATTAAAATAATGGCACCAAGACTATCTGCACAAAACAACTTAAATCAACATCAAGTGCGTTGGAAAATAAAACTTAACTTAATGAGTTAAAGCTCACAATCGTACAAAAGTTAAAATCGCGGTCTCGGAGCGACTACTTGCGAAAAAGCGCTTAAACTCGGTTGTCGGTGCCACTTTTTAGACGGCAACTGTGAATCTTTATAATATTTGATCGAAGTAGAACTATTCTTAGGTAGCAAGGCTTAAATGTTTAAAGGTGTTAAATGATTTTTTTCCGTGATACAAATTATAAAACCAGGTACGTTTTGAATCAACTTTAATACATAACATATGTAAGACTTCAGTAGTAGTTATTTTACTTTTTTAAAAAAAATCTTTTAAATGAAAAGCGTATTTGTCGTTAATTAAAATTAATTTCTTAAAATATTTGTAGCTTACGTGCTACCGTGAAAGATCATATTTACATAGCAAAAAAAACTTTTAGATTAACCTTGAAAATTATATCTGATACAAGCATATGTAATGTCTAACCTAACCTAACTCAGTTACACGCATTATCTTGCTATGAGACTTATACCTAACTAGCTGTGCCCTGCGGCGCTACCCGCCGCTTAGTCGAGATTAATAAGTACTCCATTTGTTAATCCAGGATACTAGCTAGTTCCATGCAAAAGTTTATCAAAATCGGTCTAGCCGTTTAAGCGTGAAGAAGTAACAAACAAACACACTCACAATTCACAAAATGATATTTTATATTACTAGTAACATTAGTATCATAAGATGTATCCAGCATGGCTGTCTCTGCATTAAATATACAGAAAAATCTGCAAACAAGCTAAGTACAGGCGCGTCTTGAAGCGCAGTAAGTGTATTAACACTAGCCTTCCCGGTGCTGCCCGCCCATTAGCGCGTAGGCGGCGCATTAAAATTCATCCAGACATCTCGAGAGGTCCGGTGACACCGTCAATGCTGATCGGAGGTTAATCGAGATTAATTTACTTACAGATGCTTGGTTTTTGAAGTTACTACAGGAATTAATTCTCAAAACTTTAAAATCTCTTTAGCACTTTAAAAATCTTTCAGAAACTATTATTATTACCCACCGACTCTGAAAGGGTTGATCAGAAGCATTTTATTAAATACAGGCAAAACTTGTATAATTATTTGGATGACTGTAAAATCTTTTTTTTGATTAAATATACAAGTTGAATGCCTTATTTTTTATTTAAAAACAATACATTATATAACATATTTGCTCAAAGCTTTTACATGCATATCTATGCGACTTTAAAAATATTTTGCAAACTTGAAGCTCATTCAAATATCCACGTCTCTGAGGGCCGAAAGTGGCGGGCAGCGATATTTTATTATTCAGCTGCAGGTGAGTGCTGACCTAACAACAACACAACAATAACAATAAAACAACACAAAAGCGAACAAAGCCCTCGCATTACGTTCAAATCTCTATTCTCTCATTGATAAATGTGTGTCAATTTTGAATTGACGTTGTTTTGTGACTTTTGTTTTGCATTTCAAGTTGAGTATTTGTTAATAAATAAAGTTTCTACTAGTATTATCGGTATAAACTTAATTTATATTTTTATTGTTATATTACGGCATACACCATAATCTGTATGTAGCGGTCATTAACCTTCTGTGAAATTAATAGGCATTAACTGTAAAGGCCAATGACCGCTCTGTCCACCTGAATTCATTTGACTGTAGGACAAGCTACAATTAAACTGATTTAATATTATTTTATTGATGATATTGTACCTCCCGCTAACCGTCCGTTAACCACCGATTAAACCACCTGTTCCACCGGTCCCGGAGCGTCGCCGCGCTTATCATACAAATGGATTTCCTGAATTAAAACGAGACGACGTTATTAAAACATTACGTTACATTTGTTAAATAAAACGCGATGCGAATTCTATTCAGGACTGAATGAATGAGATTTCTGTTACATTTTGATTTTTTTTTTCATTTATTCGTAGAGATCTGTCCTTGTTTACGGTGTCTGTAATACTTTAAGTTTGAACACAATATTTATTTACATTGTATTCCCGTCCTTAATGTGTATAAAACATTTTGTATACATGTTGTTCCTTTGAATTATGTTTAATAACTATCTTATGAACTAATTATCCTAACTTATATAGTAGGGACACACACATACTACATGAGTCACGACACCAATTGTAGCCTACAGTAATGATATGTTTTATTGAATACTAGTTCCGCCCCGCGGTGTTACCTATGCGTTAATCTACAACCAGCTAACTTCATGTCAAATTTTACCGAAATCCAGACGCTTCGGCGTGCGAAAGTAACAAATATACTCACAAACTTTCGCATTTGTATAATTAATATGATAAGAATAACTTGTTAATTTTTCATAAACAATAACACTACAACTGTAAAAAAAAATATTAAAAAGAAATAAACATTTAACTTACAAATAATAACAAAAACAAAACATATTTTCAGACAAAATAACAAAAGAAGTAAAACTATATATAATGGCAGTGCATTGCCATGAAAAAGGAGGAAAAGAGACCACTCAGGTTGTGACAGCGACTGTCCCCGCTGTTCCTGGTCTTCCGTGATCACCTGTCCCCGTCAATATGATACGATATGTTTATAACGGACCAATAACATTTTAAAATTATAGAAAATCTCATGTTATAAATCTCATACAAACTCTCAAATTATACCACGAAACTACATCCAGACAATGTCAAACCATGCATTAAGAATATCCAGGGCCCGTTTCACCGTTTACTGTAAAAGTTTCTGTTGGGCTATCCACAACTTTTTTGACAGATTCTCCATACAACGTCTGTTAAATAAAGTTTTGCATATCTATAAGCGGTGAAACAGGTTCTAAATATTCTAGATTTCTACACCTTAGAAATTATTACCGGAGCCAAAATGTCATTTGGCTTCGTAGCAGCGTAGACGTGCTACGGCGTAGAGACGCTACGGCATATTCGGAAATTTTTTAGACTTATTATCGTCTCGTATGTTTGTATTGAAGCAATATTTAATTGTGATAGTGACCCAGACAATATAATAAATGTCTATACAATAACAGTAAAATTGGAGTGTCTGTTCATTTAATATTTTTACAAAATAATCAATGTAGGGGTGCTAAGGAACACATATAAACAAAAAGAATTGTCTGTTTGTACGCGCTAATCTCAGGAATTACTGCACGGATTTAACAAATCTTTTTTTGTTTACTAGCTATTAAGTCTAGGCAGCATAAAATATACTTTTTATTCCGGTAAAATGGCGTTTCCCGCGTGATATACAAACTTAACTAATTGGGAATAAATTAATTGCTTTTCTTGATAAAGCGTCACTTATACAATTTTCATGGATCTGAGCTTGATTTATCTCATAAGTATGTTTTTTTTTAATAAGAATATGACCAAACAAAGACTTAATCAAACTTTGCTATCAACTTTGTCGTGTTTGTTTGATGGGATCGCCTTTGTCTGGTGTTTTGTGTCGCTATTAGACACGCCGCTGCGCAATCTGATGAAGTTCGTGCGGTAGAGCGGAACCAACTCGCTCCGCTTGTCGCTATCATCACCGCTCCGCCAATAGACTTAACTATAGACTTTTCGCTCAAGATTGGAGGTATGATTCATCAACTCCCTGTCTTCGTATACAAACCGCGATTGTCAACAACAAAGTGACAATACAACACTTTGTTTACAATCGCCTTTCGTGTGGAAATGTCAATTTTTTGACGGACGGTTAATAAACTTTACCGCCAATCTTGAGCGAATACATAACAGTCCTGCTGAATTTATTACATCCATACAAACATAGACGTTTATGTATATCTTATACCTCTTAATACTATATAATTTATAATCGTTAAAGGGATAAAAAAATTCATACAATTGTAGTAATTTAACCGCTATCCGCTCCGCTCGTCGCTCCCTCCCCGCTTCAAGTAGTTTCCGCTTCGCCAATCTCTTGCGAGTAGTTTTTGACAGCGTCCACAATAACGAGATTGTAAAATGTTCCCCGCTAAGTGCGAGCAGAAGTTACAGTAGTTAAGTGCTTAACGAAATAACTGGCAACATCGACAATATTCTTGCTAGAATAACCTCGGACTCGACTCGGACTGCCGATGTAAAATCTACTCTAATATTATAAAGCTGAAGAGTTTGTTTGTTTGTTCGTGCTCATCTCAGAAACTATACTGTCCGGAGTTAAAAAAATTCTTTTTGTGTTGGTTAGTTCATTACATGAGGAAGGCTAAAAGCTATGTAAAATTACGATATGACTAAAAGGAGGAGAGGGCATTAATTAGATGACGTTGTGAAAACGGGAAAATTCATGAAGTTCCACGAGGACGTAACACCTAGAACAAAATATTTAAACACAAAAGTTACCACAACGTCTGCGTTAAGACCAGTAATTAGCACAAGTGTATGGACACTCGCAACATCCGAAGAGTGGCAAGTGCTTTATCGGCCTTTTTATGACAAAATATTTACATACACAAAAGTTACCACAACATCTGCGGATATTAAGTCCAGTCATTAGCACAAATGTATTCACACTCGTAACATCCGAAGACTTGTGAAATGAGAATGAGGTTATAGGGAAGCTAAGCCTCCGATGGACGGAACACAGCGCCGTGGTATTTCCACTGTCGAGCCCGCCTATTCGTGTCGAAGCTAACTCTCCCAAAGCAAACATAATTTGTATGGAAGTAGGAAGAGAGAATGATTCCTTAATATTTTTGACCAACTGCTTTATCATAATTTAATTATTTGACCAAAAATTTTATCGTGTGTCTTGTAGAGCGCCAACTTTGCCGACAGTTCGTAGTCGGAGCTTAACCTAGTTAAATATGAAGTTGACTTTAGCAGTTTTAAAGAGAATTTAATTAATAATGTTATGCCAGTTGGCACGCGTTATAACTAACTGAGCTGAACTCACTACGAATTAATTATTTTTAAACTGCAAATAATATTATCTACTAAATGTACGGAAATTGTAAAATTCGAATGTTCACTCTTATGTCTGGTTTACACGTATTAAGTAGATAAGTAAGTAACTAAACTTTAACTTAATTTTGAAGTAAATTACTTAACTATAACGTGCTTTTTGTTTGAATTGTGGCGTGGCAAATTAAGCTATCCGGATTTACTGCAATGGTTGGCGCTGAATGTCCCCGATAGGTATGTGTGG